>JAOSBL010155089.1:0-12278 GCA_027568915.1 Erythroxylum roraimae | reverse complement strand
TGCCTTTTATTGAATAAAACAAATTTTATACAATTAAAGTACAACCATAAATTGGCTGCAAGGGCATAAACCAACACCAGTCTGGTTGGCATGAAGACCTAGTGAATGAAGTGAATAGGAATGAGGATTAGGAAAGGCTTATAGACCAGGGGATGAATAGGAAGGAGAATGGGAGTGAGGTCAATGTGGTTGAGCCATTGAGTGTGGTTCTGAATGGTCAAACTCAGGGGAGTAAAGCTACTGTAGGGAAGGTAATGGAGTGTGGGAAGTCTCTGGAAATGTCAATGCAAACTGAAATGGGGTTGAATGATCATCAGGTAGGGGCAGTTCAAAGTCGAGGTGTGAAGGAAATTACTAGCAAGTATGAAGATGTTGGGGAGTCCTCATGTCCTCATATACCTAGAACTTGTGAAAAGGCAACAACAGAAGAGTTGCCATAATCCAGTAGGAAGGTCGAAGTGTTAGACATTTTTGCCCTTAAGGGCATTTTTGTCTTTCTCCTATTAAGTGGACAACTATTAATTGTAATTTTGTCTTTTAATAAATTATCGGTTAAGTTACGTAATTCGATTTAGGTAAGGAAATAAAGTGACCCAATAAATGATCTAGATTAATGGGTTGAAGTTCGGGTGAAAAATGGATCCCTTTCAGTGTGGACCTGGTCCATATCGGCCTTGTGATAGGGAAGCCCAATACGGAAGCTATATAAAGGTTAAGGTCTCTTGCAGTTACTCAAGTGAATCATAAGCATACAGTTCCCTGACCCGTTAAGAGAGCTTGTGTATTAAGGAAACTATAGAAAGGCCTAGACCGAGCATTGGTGAACCAGTTCCTCAACTGTCCTGGGAAGATTCCAGCTCGTTTCGGCATCGAAAACTGCTTCGAAACTTAGAATGGAACCGAAATCAAGTACTCCACATTTGCTTCATTTTTACCCTTTCATGTATGATCCTGGGAATGTAATAGGGTCCGTGCCACGTGTTACATGTGGTATCAAAGCGGTTACGTAATCAGGTTGACAGAAAACAAAGGTTTTTCGGTTTCCATTCATTGCAGTTTTCTTCAGTTTTTGATTCGTTGTTCAGTTGTTTTACGTAAATAATTACGTAAAAGTAGAATACATAAGGTTACCTATGAAAAACAGGTCGAAAACAAGCCAAACCGAGCAAAAAAGGGTCCCGAGATGCCGAAAATTGACCTCCCCGTCGGAGGGCGACGCAACATTCGGCGCGTGCCCGACGTTGTGAGATCCCACATCGGTTGGAGAGGGGAACGAAGTACGCCTTATAAGGGTACGGATACCTCTCCCTTACAGACGCATTTTTCATGGCCTAATGCACTGGATCCCATCGGAATTCTGAGGTTAAACGTGCTCGGGTGATAGTAGTTCTGGGATAGGTGACCTCCTAGGAAGGCCTCGGAAAAAGCAAAATCGTGAGAGCTTGGCTGGGCCAAGGCCCAAAGCGGACAATATCTGTAAACGGGTGATCTGGGATGTTACAGGTGGTATCAGAGCCGGTACCCGAAACGTTGTGTCAGCTAGGCTGGACCCTAAAGAGGGCAGGGCCCTAAGGGGGTGGAGAGTATGAGATCCCACATCGGTTGAAGAGGGGAACGAAGTACACCTTATAAGGGTATAGATACCTCTCCCTTACAGACGTGTTTTACATGGCCTAATGCACCTGATCCCATCAGAACTCCGAGGTTAAATGTGCTTGGTTGAGAGTAGTTCTAGGATGAGTGACCTCCTGGGAAGGCCTAGAGAAAAGCAAAACCGTGAGGGCTTGGTTAGGCCAAGGCCCAAAGCAGACAATATCTGTAAGCGGGTGATCTGGGGTGTTAAAAGTGGTATTAGAGCTGGTACCCGAATTGTTGTGCCAGCTAAGCTGGACCCAAAAGAGGGCTGGGCCCTAAGGGGGGTGGAGAGTGTGAGATCCCACATCGGTTGAGGAGAGGAATGAAGTACGCCTTATAAGGGTACGAATACCTCTCCCTTACAGACGCGTTTCCTCGTCGGTGTCTAGACCCTAGGTGTGGAATCACCCGCAAGTCCTGTAGAAAGGTGTCGATATGACGACTCGACTTTCATGTACTAACGCTTAATCATAATTAGTTGTGCTCAGCACACGATTGGCCAATCGTTTCCTCACCAATCACAAAAGTCATAGACAATAATTAAGTACAAGAATCAAGTAAGGCACTATGCCTTTATTTATCGGTCTAACCGATAAAATGAAAACTATATCGTGGCTCTAAGCCAAAAGAGAACAAATACACGCAGAATATATGACTCATTTATGCATAAGTAATTTCGAAAACATTATTTCATACAATAAAAGTTATCTTTTGCAATCCAAGTGCAAAGTTATTCAAAAATTTAATTGTCACGACCCAGTACCACATTGGGCTCATGACAACTGCCGTATAACCGGGCTAAGGACACTCACGGTATCCTTAATCTGACTATGCAAGGCTAACTGAAAATCTATTCTTTCTTTTCTTTCTTTTATTTTTTTGAAAAATTTAGGCAGCACAACGGCTGTATTTTAAAAATCCCAAAAACTGCAAACTATTTCAAACACATTTCTATAGTCACATCCAACCACCACTTCAGGACTCTCTAGTCTACTCAATCTCAACTCCAGACGATCTCAACTCAAAGCAATCTCAACAATAGTATCAAAAATTCATACATAAAATCTTTTACAACAACCAAAACAATCAAAAGTTAAGTTAGAAAATTATAAAACATATCAACATGACCAAGGTAACAAAACAGTAAAACAATAAAACAGTTCATGAGCCACTATGCAACTAAAGTACAAAGCCGAAACTAACCACGTGCGGTAATATCCTGAAACTACCAAAAGGCCGTAGGATCCACTCAGAGCTTCAAACTCACTAAATTAACTTGCATGGTTGGAAAGCAGAGGGGGGTTGGAGAGGGGAACGAAGTACGCCTTATATGGGTATGGATACCTCTCCCTTACAAACGTGTTTTCTATGGCCTAATGCACCGGATCCCATCGGAACTCCTAGGTTAAAGGTTCTTGGCTGAGAGTAGTTCTTGGATGGGTGACCTCCTGGGAAGGCCTCGGGAAAAGCAAAACCGTGAGGGCTTGGCTGGGCCAAGGCCCAAAGCGGACAATATCTATAAGCGGGTGATCTGAGGTGTTACAGATGTTGCTACCGTGGTTAGTGTAAGGCGGTGCGACTGGCACGTGCAACTCGCCAAGTGGCATGGCACGCTGACGCGCGCTCCCATGCGTGCCACATCTGGTCCGACACGTGGATCGTTGGATCTAGAACATGTGTTGCACGCGTCGTATAGTAGACGCGTGTCTACACATGGTGCACGCATGATGTGCACGTGTCAGACGTAGCTGAGCCCATCGGTGTGGGCGCGTGCGATCCACGCACGACTCCGCAACACGTGCACCGACGTGACGCCCACGTTAGTCGTACAACCTTTGCTACAGTGTTTTAAAAAATAAAAAAAATAATAATAAAAAAATTCTTGTAAAGATGCCTCGGGTCCTTTTAGGTCAGTTTTGGAGTTCGGGGAATTTTTTAAAGTGGTTTTTTAATTTTTCTGGATTTATTACGTTGGTAATTGGATTTCGGAAAAGTTTTTAAAACCTTTTTAAGTTAATTTTGAGTTCAGTTTCGTACACCGAACAGCACATGAGGGAGACATTTAAAGTTTTATGTCTCGTGCAGTAGGTTCGGTATTCAGGAAAGTACGGTAGACACTCTATTGAGATTTTTTATTTTAAACTTCTCAAATAAAGTTTAAAGACAATGTTTTCAGTGTTAGTATGTGATTATTTGATTGTGAATCTAGTTTTTCATTTATGACCAATTTTCACATACATTATGCCCATATAGAATGTGAGGATGATATAAAGTTGTATCCCTTGTGTGTGTGGACTTCTAGGGTACTGAGGAGAATGTAGTCACCGAAGTGGCCTTTCAAGTCAATATTTTGGATTGTTCTACTCACATGTTTAGGGATGTCTCTGACCTTATGTTTGGTTATTCTGTTCAAAGGTGTTGGCCTTACATAATGTTTTGAGATGTTCATAAAGGCATTTAATAGAGGAAAGCTGTTGCTTAAATGATCTATTCACCCAAAGGTGGTAGTATCATAAGAGTTAATGGTTTGTACTCTGATAGCTTTTATGTGGGAATTTAATCACATATATTATGTATTCAGCCTAAAGGTGTTTCATAATATGTGTGATCAGATTCTCAATAAAGATACTGCTTTAATGTTTTGAGTATCATTGTTGTACTGCATTTATACTAATTTTTACATTGTCTTTTTTATTTTTCAGTCAGCTTCTTAGTCAACAACAATGTTGTCACCATTGAAACCTTAAATGGTTTCAACTTTAAGAAGTGGAAGAAGGACGTAGAGTTTGTATTGGAGATGGCAGATGTCAACATGGCCATGCAGATAGAGAGCCTCCCCCACTTACGGATATCAGCTCGGAAGCTGACAGAGTAACGATGGCAACCTGCGAAAGGTCAAATAGGATGTGCTATTTGACCATTAAGAGGTCGATACTTGATCATCTGTTGAGTGGATTGTCAGACAAGACCGTGGTGTGGGAGTTCATGGACAACATATCCCAGAGATACAAGATCTCTTCTCATGCTGAGCAGAGTGCCTTGATCAAGGAACTTTTCTCCATGAGGTACACTAGAGAGGGAGGCGTTTGGGAGTATATTATCCGGATGGTGCATCTGCAGAGCAGGTTGAAGGCACTGGATATACCGATTACTGACTCGCTTATAGTGCATCAGGCACTAAACACTCTTCCTCAGGAGTTTGAGAAGTTGGCCACCTCCTACATCTCACAGGATGAGACCTAGGACATCAATGCTTTCATTTCTCGGTGTGCTGCAGCAGAGGAGAAGATCAGGAGCTCTCCTCATTTAGCTATATATGCAACTGCGAAGGGTAAGGGAAAGGCTAAACCCCAATAGCTTAAGGGTAAGGGTAAGAAACCCAAACCCTCTCCTCAGATTCAGAGTGGGCAGTCTAGCATTGCGAAGGGCCCATATAACCTTAAGAGTATGAGATGCTTCTTCTGCAAGAAGAAGGGACATAGGAAGTCTGATTGCCCGAAGTTCAAGTTATGGAAGGTTAAGCAGGAACCGTCAGGTAACTCCTCGACCTGTATGCTTCATAAGTCCAATGTTGCTATAACCACATCAAGTTCTTGGTGTTTAGATAGTGGAGCTTCTAACCATGTTACTTCCACAATGTAGGGGTTCAGATCCATGAGAAGGCCGACTAAGGCAGAGCAGAAGCTGATGATCAACAATAATGAAGAGCTAGACATTTTGTATGTAGGAGATGTAGGATTAAACCTCGATACAGGGTTTGTACTAGTTTTATGGGACACATTTTATATACCGTCTTTTAGACGGGATTTGATCACTGTATCACTGTATCAATTTTGGATAAAGAAGGTTTTCATTTTGTATTTGATAATGCAGTTGTAAATATTTCTATCAATACAAGACATATCGGTACTGCCTTCTTACCCCACAGATTGTATAGAATGTGTCTTACTCCTAATGAAATGTATGCCTCTTCTTATGTTGCTGAACCTGTTACTTGAAAGAGAACCTTCATAAAGGAAACATCGTATATGTTGTGGCATAAAGGTCATGGCCACATTTCCAAGGAGAGGGTTGAGAGATTGATAAAGGATAACATTCTCCCAACTCTGGACTTCAGTGATCTGGAAACATGTATCGATTGTTGTAGGGGTAAGTTGACCAAGACAAAGAAAAAGGGGTCAACTCGTACTTATGGTGTATTGGACCTCATACATACAGACGTTAGTGGTCCTTATACAGTCACGTTGTGTAATGCTAGATACTTTCTGACATTTATAGATGATTATTCCCACTATTGTTTATGTGTTCTTGCTTAAAGAGAAGTCTGAAGTTCTTGATAAGTTCAAGATCTTTAAGACTAAAGTTGAGAACTAGTAGGAAAAATCAATAAAGATTGTTAGATCTGATAGAGGAGGGGAATACTATGGCAGATATGCGATTGCATGACAAGAAAAAGGTTCATTTGCCAGGTATTTGGAATCAGTTGGAATAGTGGCTCAGTTCACTTTGCCAGGTAGTCTTGAGCAAATTGATGTAGCCGAAAGGCATAATCGCATCCTAAAGGACGTGATGAGGTCAATGCAGAGCAGGACTAACCTACCCGAATACCTTTAGGTTGAAGCCATCAAGACGACATTATATATTTTGAACAGAGTCCCGAACAAATCAGTATCAAAGACACCTTTTGAACTCTAGGTTAGAAGGCAGCCAAGCTTTGCACACATTCATGTGTGGGGCTGCCCTATTGAGGTGATATTGTATAATCCTTATGAGAGCAAATTGTAATCTCGTTCAACTCGTTGCTATTTAATGGGTTATCCCGACCACTCTAAGGGCTACAAATTTTATTATAAAAAGGGAGGAGCCAGAATAGTGGAATCACAGATGATGAAATTTTTGGAATACAAGGTCTATGATGAGGAAGGATCCTCATATCCTCCAGAAGATAGTAGGATGGATACTACAATTATTGTGTATCTGCCTCTCATACAGTCAGTTCTGGGGGATGAAGGCTCGAGTATCGTGCCTATTCAGACACAGGAACCTATTCCTATTCAAGAAGAGGTTTCTGATGTACAAGAGCCTATGTAGTTGCGCAGATCCACCAGAGAGAGGCGACCTGCTATCTCATTGAATTACATAGTCTATTTAGGTAAACAAGACTATGATATAGGATATGTTGTGGATCCAGTGACTTTTACAGAAGCCCTTTTTGGACTTCATGCAGATATGTGGTGGGAAGAAATGAAGGATGAGATGCAATCTATGAGGTATAATAAGGTATTGGAGCTTGTTGATTTACGTCAGCAATGCAGGCCTGTCAGTTGTAAGTGGCTATTTAAGACCAAGAAGGACACAGGGTCAAGTTAAGCGGTTTAAGGTGTGTCTAGTTGCCAGGGGATTCACTCAAAGAGAAGGAGTTGACTTTAATGTTACCTTCTCTCCTGTATCGTCGAAGGATGCATTTAGAGTGATTATGGAAATAGTAGCTCATTATGATATGGAGCTACATCAGATGGACGTTAAGATTGCTTTCCTGACAAAGTCTGTAAGTTGAATAAATCAATAAATGGTCTAAAGCAAGCTTCTAGACAATGGTACCTAAAGTTTGAAGAGGTTCTACCTCATTCGACTTTGTGGAAAACAAAGTTGAAAGATGCTTATACTATAAGGTCAAGGGGAGTAAAGTTATCTTTCTATTACTGTACATAGATGATATCTTGCTCGCGTCAAATGATTTGACCATATTGCTTGAAGTAAAACAGCTTGTGGCCAAACATTTTGACATGAAGGATTTAGGTTAAGCATCTTTCGTCCTCGATATACAGATTCACAGAGACAGATCTCAACACTCCCTGAGCCTCTCACAAAGAGCATACATTAAGCGAGTGCTACAAAGGTTTAATATGGTTAACTGTAAACTTGTTATAGCACCTATCTCTCATGGTGAGAGATTATCTTTGGCATAGTGTCCAAAGAATGAAGTTGAGAGAGAGGGTATGAGGAATGTCCCGTACTCTAGTGCAGTTGGTAGCCTGATGTATGCCTAGGTGTGCACTAGAACGGACATTGTATTTTTTGTCAGACTGCTAGGTCAATATCTAGCCAACCCAGGTATGGACCATTGGAATGCAGTTAAGCGAGTGTTGAGATACCTAAAGGGTACTAGGGATTATACATTGACACATAGGAAGGTCAACAATTTAAACCTTATAGGGTATACAGACTCTGATTTCGCTATGTGTTCGGGTGATCGCAAATCGGCATCGAGGTACATTTTTATGTTGGAAAATGGTGCAGTATCGTGGAAGAGTGTCAAACAGACACTGGTAACTTCCTCGACCATGCATGCAGAGTTTGTTGCATGTTATAGAGCTGCTACACAGGCAGTTTGGCTTAAAAACTTGATTTCTGAGTTGTCTGTGGTGGATTCGATAGCTAGACCCATTCGGTTGTATAGTGATAATCTGGCTACAGTGTTATTCAGTAACAACAACAAGAATGTCACGGGGTCTAAGCATTTGGAGGTCAAGTATTTGACCATAAAAGAGTTGATTCAAAAGGGTGACGTTGAAGTGGAGCACATCAGGACTGAGGAGATGTTAGTTGATCCTTTGACTAAAGGACTTATCCCATTAGTGTTTGTTAGACATGTATCTAGTATAGGCGTGTTACAGTCCTTATACAGAAGTAGTTAGGGATCACTGTATTTGCCCCTTAATATTTTGTATATTTTGATGTATTATGACATGATGGTTATTTATTAATAAAAATGATCATTTTTTTTATCCTCAGTAATAACTGTTTTTGTATATAGTCATAATACATACGGAAGCCTTAAGATTTGTGTTGATCTTAAGCATTTTAAAGGTCATAAGGCATATATAAAGCTTGACCTTGAGTCTATGTCATTAAATACATAAAGTTTGTATGGATATCCTTAAAGTTTCATATGACATAGAGGGATATAAGGTTTAATCCCATAAAGGTTCTCTAATGCAGTTAAGCATTCAGTTGGAGAACATAAAGGTTTTCTCTAATGCTGTTTAGCATTCCGTGAGAGAAAGCAGGATTTCTCTGATGTAGTTTAGCACATACAGTTTAGCATAAAGTTAGAGAAATCGAGACCTACAAACAAAGATGATATATTTTAGATCATACAGGTATCATCTTAGTTTGCCACATTCCATTTTCTCATTCATGTTAATAAGGTATTAGATATTCGTGATTATATTGGACTTGTATCATATATGAAACATGTGTTTGATATTTTTCGGTATCAAAAGCCTTGCAGGACGGAATGTTAGACTTTCATTACCTTTGGATCAAATGTTTTTTTAAATTTGGTACCAATGCAGTAGCGTGACTTAACCGAATTTTTAAATTATTTTGAACTTGATAAAAACTACAATTAAAAATTGTCCAAGGGGGAAATTGTTAGACATTTTTGTCCTTAGGGACAATTTTGTCTTTTTCCTATTAAGCGGACAACTATTAATTATAATTTTGGCTTTTAATAAATTATCAGTTAAGTTACGTAATTTGATCTAATTAAGGATAATAAAGTGTCTCAATAAATGATCTAAATTAATGGGTCGAAGTCCGGGTGAAAAATGGATCCCTTTTAGTATAGACCTGGTCCATATCGACCTTGTGATAGGGAAATCTGATATGGAAGCTATATAAAGGTTAAGGTCTCCTACAGTTGCTCATATCAATCGTAGGCATATAGTTCTCTTACCCGTTAAGAGATCTTGCGTATTGAGAAAACTGTAGAAAGCCCTAAACTGAGTGTCGGCGAATAACTTCCTTAACTATCCCGGGAGGATTGGAGCTCGTTTCGGCATCAAAATTTGCTTTGGAACTCAGAATGGAACCGAAATCAGGTATTTCGCATTTCCTTCGTTTTTACCCTTTCATGTATGATCATAGATACGTAATAGGGTCTGTACTACGTATTACATTTGATGCTTTACATACTCTTAACATCATCACTGGTATCATTTTAACTTCTAAATGGACTCTGACTCGTACTAATTCCTTAAATGACGTCTTATTCATGTCATAGCACACATGATTCGGAACTGATTATAAATCAAGATGGGCCATTATAAATTCAAGGCATATCTCCCGGATAGTTTATAAATGATACTTGGATCTTTCACATAATATCAAATCATTTGTACTTATTATTGTTCATTAAATATATCTACTTTTAATTATTAATATTATCATTATTATTTGGCACTTGGTGGCTAATTATATTCATAAACAAATTTCATAATAGGGAAGTACCATTAGATCAATAATATTTTTAAGAAACTCTTTATCATATAATGGATATTTATGAAATGTTTTACTAAGTGAAAAATTATAATACATTGTCTTTAAAAATATTTTTAAAATATTTATTATATAAATTTTCAAGTACCTTTTTTACGCAAAAACTATACATACATAAAAATGAAAAGACTAAGGAGGATTTACTCATGGCAAAAGCCCAAGTATTAATCAATATTAAAAAGTAGTACTTTTCTGCGAGGATTATCTTAATTTAATGTGTAATACTTTATTGTCTATCTTTCGCAAGCTCCTTCTATACTCTTTGATTTATGTTTGTAATTAAAAGATACATTTATGTGATCAGTCTATTTCTAAACCAACTATATATAATACTAATCTCTCTTTTGGGTCAGAAACGAAACAGACCAACTATAATACTAAGCGAAATAAATAAAAGGTTCATTACAAAAGTAATTATAAAATCAAAATTTTATTTTATTAAGAATGCAATTCAATTACCACTGTAGATTTTTTTATCGTTTTTTGTTGTTAGACTTTAAAAAATTTTGGATTTGCAAAGTTAAAAAATAATTTTAACAAAGGAGTATTTAATTAAATATTTAAAATTGCAAAAATAATCTTTTCACAATTAGAATAAAATTTCTATCATCATACTTACTGAGATTTTTTTGATAAAAATTAATTCTAAAAATTCTTATTATTTAAAATACCCATATCAAAGCTAACAGTCTTATAATGAAAGATATATATATATATATAATTAAGACAATGAAATTACATACTAAAATAAAAAATAAATTTAGAATAGAGAAAATGAAAGAGTATTAGTATATATATATAATTAAGACAATGAAATTACATACTAAAATAAAAATAAATTTAGAATAGAGAAAATGAAAGAGTATTAGCATATTCTTTATGTTACTTAGATTTGAAGAATTTTCCCTTATTATTTATTTTTGAACAATATATTATACTATAATGATTTAAATACACGTTTAATGGCACTCCACTTATTAGACTTTTAATTTGCTAACACTCATATTTTTGTGTTGCTCACATGCTTTTACAACAACACACCTATAATGTATTTATAGGCAACATTATCAACTCTAGTGTGCTAGAAAATGCTAACGTAATCCAAGAAATAAGAGTAATAAGATTATTTTTATAGAAGTTAAGACATTCTGTTTATTTTTATAGATAAAGTTAGTGTTTCTCTTTAACACTCCCTCTCAAACGAGTATTCTCTCAATTTGTATAGATAGAGTTAGTCACCATTGAAAATCATTCCTCTTCTAGAACAATTTGCAGATGTGTTTGAAACTCCATCCGGTCTCCCTCTAGTAAGAGAATTTGATCATCGAATTCCACTAGAGCCCAACATTTCCCCTGTCAATGTTCGACCCTATCGCTACTGGTTTACTGGTTAAAAGGAAGGATGGAAGTTGGTGGTTATGTGTTGATTATCGAGCCCTTAATGTTGTCACCATTAAGGACTATTTTCTGATTCTGACAATGGATGAATTGTTAAATGAACTTAGAAGCGCTCGAATCTTTTCAAAGCTTGACTTGAGATTTGGGTATCACCAACTCCGCATTCACCCTGATGATGTCCATAAAACAACCTTTCGGAAGCATGACAAACATTATGAATTTTTGGCAATGCCCTTTAGCCTCTTTAATGCACCTTCCTCTTCCCAAGCCTTAATGAATTCTGTGTTTAAGCCTATGTTAAGGAAGTATGTACTTGTTTTCTTTGACGATATTCTCGCATATAGCTCCTCTTTGGAGGAACGCATTCATCACTTGAAACAGGTGCTTGGAACATTAAGGCCTAATTCACTGAAAGCCAAACAAGCAAAATGTGAATTTGGAAAATATTCTCTCGACTATCTGGGCCATATTATCTCTACTAATAGGGTTGCAGTGGATCCTGAAAAAGTGGATGTTGTGTAAGCTTGGCCGGCACCCACCATTGTTAAATAAGTAAGGGGGTTTTTAGGCCTTGTTGGTTACTATCGGCAGTTTGTGGTCAATTACGCGAGCAAAGTTGTGCCCCTTACCAAACTCTTGCTTAAAGAAGCCTTTGTATGGACTCCTGAGGTTGAAGAAGCTTTCTTAGAATTTAAGAGAATCTTGGCAACTACTCCGGTTCTAAAACTACCAAACTTTAAGGAAATATTTGTGATCCAGAAAGATGCTTCAGGCTTGGGAATTGGCGCAGTTCTAACCCAAAAAGGGAAACCTATTGTAACACCTCATATTAGGGGTTAGGATATTAAGGAAAATCAGTACATTTTATGCTTTGCATATTTGAATATTTGCTTATTTGTGCA
>JAOSBL010155077.1:0-12279 GCA_027568915.1 Erythroxylum roraimae | reverse complement strand
GCTGATGTATCAGGTATTACTACACAGATCGTTGAAGCTTGGAAGAATGATGTAATGACACATGATCGAGCAGTTGTTCCCCCTGAATGCAATATTTAGATGTTTACTCTGGCCATGCCATTTCTGAAATTAGACTGCTTTTGGTTCTCCAGTTAATTGTGTATACATTGACAACATTTACTTCTCCTCACTGTGGACGTATAAATCAACAGATGCAGCCAACTCAGCCAATTGCGTCTTGCCAAGATTAGAAACAAGCTCCAAGGAGATGAAGTGTTTCGGAATGGTTGCAAATTCTTCCTCCTTAAAATTGTATGTTGGTTGAAGTTTTTGAGCTTCAGCACTTGCTGCTTCAGCCTCTGCAAGTAAAAGGTTAGCTTCTTTATCATCTCCGAGCTCTAGAGCAGCAAATCTTTCCGCTGAAGTGGCACCGGCAGTTAAATGTAACCTCTGGAATCTAGCCTTTGCAACCTCCTTTTCTTTGGATAAAATAAGTTGCTCAGATTCCTGTAATTTGTTAACCGTGTTTTGTATATTTGCTTCAAGCTTCTCCATCTCCAAAATGGCATTTTCTAAATCCGACTTTGCACTATGCTTTTCAAAATTCAACGACTTTGCCTCAGCAGCTATTCTTGCAGCTTCCTTGAAATTTCTAGCAGCAGCTGCAACTTTCTTTTCAGCTTCCAGCTCTGGGACTCTTTTGTCTATGAAAATCATCCTCTGTTTGCAGGATGACACATTGTGCTCAATACTTGACTTCGTAGAAGATAACTCCTAGAAGACAGTAAAAGATAGTTTTTAGCCAATGGCAGAACAGAAGAGTGAAATAATGCAGTTGCTGGCATATCCACTCCCATATTAAATGCAGGAACCAGGTGAAGAATTTTTAGTCACTTGGAAACGAATGGTACATAAAGAATAATGATGAACTTGATTTGACAGCTTGATAAGATCTTACTTCATGGAGATGAGGTGGTCTAACAAAAAAAACAAAAGAAAACGAATCACGGATCGTGAAAGATAACAGTGCACGATGAAAAGGTGGTATTGTAAAACCCCTTAGCATGATTTCATGAGCTTTTTAAATTTCACATTTTAGCTGAATTCAACTTCCATAGTACTACACATGGATTCATAAAAACTTCATTAGTCTTGAATTTCTCATAGAAGGAAGATCAACTCTGGACTTCGAAGAACCGGGCATTCATAGTTTAGTGACATCGTATTCTACGTTTGTAAATCCAAGTGTGGTCAAACGAAACTGATCTAAGTCCAAACCTGTCGTGTGATGAAATATTTTGGACAATAAACAATAGGGAAGTAAAACCAACCTGAAGGGAAGATCTCGCAGCACAAACTTCCTGTTGGAGAATTTGTACATCTTCAATAAGCTTCTCCTCAGTTTTTGCGAGCCTCAGTTTGTCCTCCTGAGACTTTAAAATGGACAGCATCAGGGTTTTCCGCAGCTGAACCTCTTCCTCGTACTCTTTTGCTTCACTTTCAGAAACCCTAGCTAGTTCCCTAAGTTTTGCCCCACATGCTTCTTCTTCAGCAAGGAATTTATCAATCTCCTTCCGTTTCATCAATAAAGCTTCAGTCTCTGAATGTACCT
Source organism: Erythroxylum roraimae (assembly GCA_027568915.1). Classification (NCBI taxonomy): domain Eukaryota; kingdom Viridiplantae; phylum Streptophyta; class Magnoliopsida; order Malpighiales; family Erythroxylaceae; genus Erythroxylum; species Erythroxylum roraimae. The sequence goes on along the minus strand of JAOSBL010155077.1, from coordinate 10,667 downwards.
GAGATAGGCATGATTGCAAGTAATCGTACTTGGAATCGATGGTTGATTGAGTCTCCTGGAAACCTGAGACAACAAGAGCGATCCTCTCATCAACTGCTTGGATTTTGGCATTGTTCACAGCTAACTCCTTCTCTTTCTCTTTGACTAAAGCAAGGAGTTCCTCAAGTTGATTGGCGAGTAATTCCTTTTCTTTAAGAAGAAATTGTTTCTCATTCTGATCACCCTCGATCGAATGCTGAATGGATTGATGAACCAAAAGGCGTGTATCACCGATTAAATGCGACACAATATCGAATTCAATCCTCTTAGCTTCCAAGGCTTCAGATGATGAAAACCACTGGTCCATTTGATATGAAGAGATTGCCTGCGCTTTTGCCCTGATCAAATCTGCATTTTCTTGTGCATCCTGAAATGAAACCAATAGATACATTATGATCTGATCTATACCAAAATGAGATGCAAACTGATGTAGAAAAGTAAAGTGACAGTAACCTTGGAAAATTGGAAGAGAAGAGAGGCGCATTCTTGCTCAGCAGCAATCTGGGAGTTGAGAGCTTGCTCCATCTGAGAATCCATGGCATCACAGTGGGATTGAGCATCTTTGAGAGCGAGGACCAGAGCTTGCTTTTCCTTTTCAGCAGAAGATAGGGAGTCGCTAATCTTTTCAGCTCTCTCAAAATCTTCAGCCTCACAGGCCTCCTCCAACTGCAATTCGAGTTGGGAGTGGGTAGACGATGCCAAATGAAGATCCTGGGCAGCAAGTCTTCGTCTGCTTATGGCCTCCTTGCGTGCTTCAGATGCAGAAGCAACCAGCTGGCGAGCGTTCTTGAGCTTGTCAGAAATCAGAGTCTTGAGTTGCTCGAATTTGGACAAGGATGGATGGGATTGTGACAACGAACAGGAGGAAGAGGAATCTAATTGAACTTGAGTCTCCTTTTTCACCACCACCTCCTCTTGATCTTGTTGTTGCTGAATTTTCACTTCTTGTAGATTACGATCTTGCTCTTGTTGTTGAATATAGGTAATACGGTGATCGAGATCGTGAGAAAGGGCAGGTGGAGGAGTAGGAGAATGAAGAGCAGAGGGATCATCATCAGTGTCATCAAGTCTGCCATAGCCTATCCTCCTGAGGCCAGTACCTCTCTTTTTCTTCCTGGAAATGCTCTGTCGGTGAGTACTAGGAGTAACAGTAGATGAAGGAGAAGCAACAGTAATTGGGGATTCGCTTAGGGTTTGGAGGGGAGTGACTACAGTGAGGTCAGAGAACAGGTTCTCATCAAGAGCTTCATGAATCTTCTGATGCTGCTGTTCAGATATGGAAGCTCTGTTACTAATACTAGTACGATGATCATCTTCTTCGCCATAACCGATCTTCTTAAGCTCATCATCATCATCATTATCATCATCAACTTTATCATTCCCTAATTGAGACGGATTAAACAAGACCATACCTTCAAACAAAGAATCCATATTATCTTCCTCATTCTCTCCCATATTCTGTATTCTTCTTCTTCGTCTCCTTCTTACCCCAACCCTCCCCCCTCCTCTTTAGTCTTGTCTTCTCTACAATTTCCACAATCAAAGCCCAACTCATTTCGAATCAGTCCACTACTTCTTATTGGGCTTATCGAAGTTTTTATTTTAAAAAAATCCTATCTAAATTCAACAAATCGAGGATTCCTCTCATTCCATCCAAACAAACAAGACATACTTGCCGTATCTTCAGGCAAAAGGCAATATTCTTAGCTCTTCGATTAATTAATGGTCGGAGGAGCTGGAGATTGAGAAAGGAAAGAGATGGTGGCAAGTGCCAAACTTACGCATCTTCTTCCTTTCCTTTCCCTCAGACTTTTTAGTTTACTTTAAACTCACACCACTCACCGCCGTCACCGCTTCCACCGGCGGGTCAACTTCTCATAGCACTAATAACGTATTAATTGCCATTAACATCTTTTAACTCGTACTCAACCTCAAACACAAACACACACACGGCCTTGCCCTTTCTTCTCCAATGTTCATGCACATTGTAACAACATCAACCATCCAACAGCAATAGGAATACAGAGAACCAAAATTTCAACAGACAAGAACACATTTTTATAGCCCAATGCTTCACTAACATTTTGGGGTTTTACATTTTCCTTTTGTCCATGAATTGATCCGCAAGGAATAACAACAATGAAATAAATGAACACATTGACTATAGATGATATAAAAATATTGCAGGTGGAATGGGTCAGCTGATGGAGGATAGCATCAAGTCTTCCAAACACAAAAAAGAGAAAACAATGGTAAATGATACTATGTTCAACTCAACAAATGAAGGTATTTCCGTGTTTCGTTACATATTCTGTTCAAGGGATTGCCGACAACTACCACACCACTGGGCGGCTCGCTTGTGAATATCTATACTTTAGATTCAACAAGTTGGACATCTTTCACAGAGTTGGTATCCACTCCTTCCTTCAGAAGTCTGATTTCCTCTTCTGTCAAACTGTTCTTTATATGGGGTACAGTCTTGCTGCCATTAGAACTCTTCGCAGCCTCCACAGCCCAGCTGTAAACTACCATGCCAAGGACAGCTATAATCATCCCCATTATGTTCTTGAAAGTCAACTCGGAATCAAAAAGCAGCCATCCCAGAGTGAGAACACAAACTGTTTTCATGTGACCTAAGACCTGAAACGAAACTGCAGAAAATCTTCCGATGCAGAGGTATTGGCTCACGTTGCAGAATACAGCGAGGGAGCAGGAAAGAATTATGAATAACTGCACAAATTGACATCATTCGTTTAGATGATAGAAGGTGAATGTACATACATTATCATTCGTTTAGATGATAGAAGGTGAATCTACATACATTTTCTTCTCCAGCATATAGATAGATTTTATAAAAGTCCAAGAGGATGAAAAGGGGCGAGTACTTACGATGGCACCAGAAGACATCTTATAGTTTGCTATAAATTTGCCGTTAAGGAAGTAATCCACGAATGGACCAAGGACAAGGAGAGAAACTGCTTGAATTGGAGCTGTTCTACTCAGCAATTCAAATGATCCAATGGAATACTTCTTCTGTAAAGAACCGATAGTCTGTTGCAAGAAGGGACAGATATATATAAACATTGATCCAAAAGCACTATCAAGAATCCATCCAGTGAAGATTATCGAACAATTGAACTAAACGACTAGCAACTCAAGAGCAGCTGAGATTTGTAGGCAATCAAAAGGCTAAACAAAATAGCAACATTAGATGCTGTACAACCAGATGGATTAAAAAGGAGCATGTTAAGTGAACACTTACAATTTGTTGGAAAGAGGTAGACAAAACAGCTATGCAGGCACAAATAAAACCTTTGGCATTAACCTTGACATCAGTAACGGTGCAAACGCCAACGCCTACAACAACAACCAAAACAGATACTTTGACTTCCTTGGAGTACTGCTTGTTGTGAAGAAGCCATTCCATCACGCAGACCACCGGGATCATGCTGAGTTTAGAGATCTGTGTGAATGGAGAAACTAGGATCAGTAACAAGCTTTTCCTTTTCATCTCAAGAAAAGAGGAAATGCAGTTAAAGAAAGTAGATCTGCTTATTACAACAACATAAATTGCAACAAGGAAGAGAATAGTTGTTCTATAGCGACTTTTGTTTGAGTTTTCGGGTAAAAATTTCGGAGTGTTACTCTATCATCTAATCTGTACAGCATAACAAAAGAACCAAGTAGAAAAGGAAAGCTCCATCTTCAGCATCATATGTACATTAATTACCTAAAGAACAATTACAGAGTAAGAATCACAACAGCAAGAAAAGAAGCAAAGAAGAAGAATGGTACCTGATAGAAGCCAACAGAGTTAAGCATGAGGCTAAAGTTCATGCCAGCAATGGAGGTATTGGCAACAAGAGAAAACCAGAAGAGTTCCCAGAAAGGAACATGCTTAGAAGCTGATAAACCAGTTGCATTTGATACCAGACCCACCAGAGCCGTCACAGCAAAGTGGAATCCCGTTAAGGTAGTAGCTACATCCCACAAAAAACCAATCCGTTTCTCATTCAAAATTAGTAGATTAAAGAACTCTGAAATTTGCAGATCGGTAGGATATTGAACAGATCAAAACTCCAAAACCAATGAAATCATCAAACTATTTCTTTTGTTAAAGAAGAAATCGAAGGAAGAAGGGACAGACCGAAGCTAAAACCGTAACCATTGGAAGACATAAGCTGCTTGTTGGCCATAATGATACCCACTGAGCTGACAACGTTCATTGCCCATGCCCCTACATCAGACACAGCCGACTTCTTGTTCTCGCCCTCCATTTTCACAGCTTCCCTTTTCTCTTCTTACAATTTGAAATCTTTATTTATGTGCTAATAGTTACTTTGTTTTGGGTAGGAATCGGATTCACACTATAATAAGAAGAAGAAAACCCCAAGATCCGGTTTTTATATATGACACAGAAAAGAAGATGAAAATGAGAATAACCAGATCTTCTTCTCTCAACTCTCACTTTCAAAAAATGAGAGAAAGAGAGGGTAAGAGAAGATTGGAAAGAGCGAAAAAACCCAGACAAGAAAAGGTCCTTACTTTGTGTTTGTCGGCCAAGAAAATGATGCTAAAACTTGTTTGGCGTAGGTGGGCCGATTTGGATTGCGCTGGGTTTTGTCTGTAATAGCAATTGAAGAAGAAGAAGTAGAAACAGAGAGATAGATGGGCATGTAATTAAGGTGAAGATATGAGGGATTGGATTGAAAGAGGAAAGAAAAAGCCAAAATCCTGGCGGAAAGTAATAAAATTGAAAAGAAATGGATCCAAATCTAGCAAGAAAAGATTCTCCTTAATTGTAAGAGAGTGAGAGGTGAAGAAGAAGAAGGAGATATAGAAGGGAAGTGTATGTAGGAGAGTAAGCAAAGCAGAGTAAAGCTTGATGCTCCCTCCCCTCTAGAATTTGAGTTGTGCTGTAATGGAGTTGGTAGATTTAGTGTCCATGTTTTGTATGTCCTTTTGAGATGTTTTTGGTGCTTTGTTTCTCCTTACCTCAACGTCATTTTCACTTTCCCCTTTTTTCTTTTCTTTTCTTTTTTCCTAATAACACGTTATGGTCTTTTCATTTAGAGTTGCGCCGTGTATCGCATTTGCATGTAAAAATGAAGGGTACAACACGTTATTCAAGTAAAACAAAAGTGAAGGTTGATACGTTATTAGGGAAAAGGATGCTCAATCTCATCCACCCAATCAAACTCCTGCTTCTTCTTCTTCATTCCGTTATAATAACGTTTTAAGTAGTAACTTGACTTCATTAACTGAACTAAAACAAAAGCAAATTATATTCTAATGGTTCCTGAATCAATGCATTACTTCATCTCCTTCTCGCTCTTCCTACTGCGTACGTAAAGTGCTCATTATTTCCATTATTCTAACACCATTCCTTCGTAAGTAGCCATCTAAAGATATACAAACAAATGGAAGAGTGAAAATTCCATCTTTGAAGAGAAATTGTCACCACAATAGAATACATCACTTTAGCTCCGTCGGTGCCACGAGAAAACGAATGAAACTTCAAACACATCTTCCATATCTATCCATCCATATTATTTTAAATGAAGAACACTTGTTTCTCTCTAGATCAGGTGTGATTGAGAAGTACGTATCGCTCTTTCCTTTTTTCCTTGCACATGAACCATATGCATCATAATCATAAGAAAAGAACCTCATCGTCTGATTATGCTGTTTCCTGCACATGTTCCCATAAACTCAAGCAAAGTCCTTGCATCTAAACAGTAAATACACCATCATAATCTCTCTCTCTCTCTCTCTCTCTCTCTCTCCATCTCTCCCTCGAAACATAAATACTCATTACCTATCAGAATTAAGTTCTGAGAGCAGAAAATTAGTCTGGCATAAAGATATGTAAGGGGTAGGCAGAGAGGGAGGAGAAAGAAATCAAACCATTTCCCTTCACCTAACATATCAACTTGTATCTTGTTTCTCATATACATCTGCGAAACAATAAGCACAAAGAAATGCACAAACTACAATAATGATCGAGTAAATACAAGCTTCTATAAAATCACCCTCCCACCCCTTCTACCTCAGTAAATAACATGATTCGTACAATAGATCACCAACCTAATGGTCTTTCCAAAACATCTATTCGTACAAGTCATTCGGCAAATGAATCACTGGCATAAAGCTTTCACACACGAGGTATACAATTACAGGCCTTCACCCACAGGGTGAGGTTATTTTCACATGAGGCCGCTGCCTGTTGAAGAATGTCTCTGAGCACCAGGAGGTGCCGTTGGCTGGGGAAAGTTAAAGTTAAATTGCACGCCGCTAGCAAATTGTGGAGCCTCCACATAGGGAATCTACATTGTTCCATAATAAAGTCGTATTAGGAAGACAGATAAGAAGAAAACATGCAAGTTCTCATTTTCATACAATATCAAGAAAAAGGAGGCAACCGTAAGCAAGAAATACTACGGGATAATTAGAGACATATCAACAACAACAACGACTCTGTTAACTTGTGACCGCTAATTAGCAACAACTACAACTCAATTCCCGTCCACAACCCTTGGAACTCATATGTATTAAGCAGCAGCATCCACATCACCTCTCCCACCTTGTTACAAGGTATGTATTGGCAAGGTGTTAAGTCGATGTGTGTTTGTGCATTTCTGATGATGCTTTTGTGGAGCAAAGTAGATATAAGTATTTTCTTCTTTAATTTCCCTGACATATACAATAACTTTGGAAAGCACAGGTTTTTTCTTCAATAATTTCAAGAAACGTGGTGTTAAATATGATCAAAATAGATTGTCCAGCAAAAGATGCTTTATTTAAGACTAACATAGGGGTTTAAAGAAAGCACCTGTGATGTCGATGTCAATGTCGTATGAGATGGCTCTTCAGGATTACTCGATTTTGGTGATGTGCCAGGAGACCAAGCATCAGAGCTTGGTTCACTTCCATTCAGTTTATGCAGTTTACCATCTAGCACGCTGTCAACCTCACTTGCATTGGTTGACTTAACACTCTACATTCACATAACTTCCAAAGTCTTTAACATAATCTGTTAAATTTGAATACAAAGGAAAAATAACAAAGGTAGAAGTAAAAGCAATACCTGGAAAATTTTACCAAGAGTTTTCAATCCTTTAGCTCGTGCACGAAGTTCTTCTTTCTTGACAGTGTTATCTTGAAGTACCTAGATAAGCCGTAAATGAATTATAACCAAGCATTTTGGACCAGGTAGCAAGGTATTTCTTTTCTGGCCAACAATAAGATTAATCTAATGAAGAAACAACCATTTGACAAACACGGGAAAGAGTCGCTTCAATATCAGCTACATTAAGCTTCCACAGAGAATCAATCATCAACTTTTTGTGGGATTGCAAGTATTCTTCCAGCTCTTCCTCGGTGTAGTTTCCTTCAGCACTGAGCTGCTTTTTCATATCTTCCTGCAGCTGGATCAATGCAATGGCACCTTATAACACCAGCAAAAATACAAACAGATGAATTTCAGCATACACAAGAGTATGAGGAAGTGAATTCTAGTTTAAAAGATGCCTAAACTATATCATATGGAAGATCAATGTGAATAGAAACATGTATACAACAGGCACATTATGGAACTACTTAATATCACAATCAGAAAATACTAGTGATCTCTTCTTTTTTTATTTTTGTGGATCTAGAAAATAAATTTCAACCAAACCAGCTCATTATATGTGAATTATGAAAGGATCATCATTTAACCAGTTAAGGCAAATGAATAACTGTTCTTAACAGAATCTCCCTCCTTTAGGTTCCAGTTGGGATTCTTTCCCCCCTTTCTTTCCAGTGTAGGGGGCTAATAGTCCAAGTGCCCTGTATTCATTGAACAAAATGCAGAAAAGATAGCTAAGTATGCTACATGGTTATTGGCCAGTGGTAGGGATTGACTAACCTGTAGCTGCAGTTACTTGGGATTTAATAAAATGGCCCTTGTTTCTAAACCATTCAGCAACGAATGGCACACCCAGATATAGTGCCTTCTTTCCAAGTTCTTTTGCTGCTTGCCGTACATAAATATAGCCAATTGTGTTCAACATATCAACACCATAGGCTGCATAATAATGTCAGAAGTCTTTCAGGATAAGCCAACATGTTTGTGACATGAATAAAAAATGGATAGATGATGGCCTCGCAGGATCAATTTAAAATAACTTGTGGACCGAGAGTTCAGGCAATTCACGCAGCTTGTATAAGTAAGCTAAAAGATTTAGTACCCAAGCACTGAACCACAGCCACAGAATGTCCTTTATTGAAAGGTAAATGAACAGCAAAAAAAAGGCAAGCTAGGAAAAAATAAGACTTGGTAATTTTCATTTCCTTCTTTCCTGCCGACCAGTAAAGTCAACCCTATCTGTGGAGGATGCAAGAGGACTTTCTCTAAATTTGGTTTTAATACCAAAAAGAAGCTGCATTGACAAAATGGTAAAGAAAATTGCACTGTTGTTCTCTCTTTACTCGACCAATCTAAATATTGAATCATGAAAGCATGCAGGAATATCCTTCTCTTCAAATCTTGTTTGTCCAGCAATACATGTCACTATTCTCTCACTGATTATTTCTCCTTTAGTAGATGTAATACCTTGAGGAGGAATCCCTAAGTCCAGTCCTCACAGAATATTTAACCTGACAGTTTTCACTTTCAATATCCTTTTTCTTAACCCCTTCTCTCTTTCTACAATGACCTCTAGTTTCCTTGATCATTCTAGCTTTATTACACCTTTGTTTTGGTATTACTTTCTAAACAATTTCACAGTTTTCCAGTTTTCCTCTACATTTTTAAACTTTTAATGCAATTCAAGTAGGTCTGATCAACCTAAAAGTAGATCCAGACAACCGTAAAGTCCATAAGTACCGTGCCTAAGCCACGCAAGTAAAAGAAGTTAGTTTACATATTCTGTATCCTCCACTCCCACCAAAATAACAAATGAAAGGCCTAAAGTCAAAAAGAAAAAGTTAAAATAGACAAAAGGTTTTTCCTTGTATTATCATGAATTCATAGCAAAAGCATCTATGTTGGTTAAAGAACCTATAACATAACAAGACATAATGCTCATAATGCAGCCACAGAGACAGTACGGTTCCTATGCTCATCCTGTCTGTTGTCATTTCCCATCAGTGACAGTATACTAACTACTTTTGAACACTAAAATCTACCTGCACTTGACAGCCTGGCTACTTCAGCTTCAGCATGAGCAACAAACTTTTCTTTTTTATCTTGAATATATGGGTTGAGTCGATCTTTAAGTATGTTTGCAAGTCTTTCTTCTCTCTCCTTCTGAACAACCTGTCCGTAATAAAAATTTTAGATAATAATTAACAATAATGAAGATTAACCAGAAAATTGTAAACTGAAATGAATACATGTCTAGTTTCTATTTCAAATACGGATCAAAAAACCAAAGCAAAGACAAAGTGTTAAACAAATCATGGCCAAAAATAATACTAACTCCAAACTATTCCTCTCAATGCATGATAAATGAGTGTGCTTAAATATTTAAGCTATCCAAGGATTTGAACTATTGCTAAATGACAGAATAATATAAGAGTTACCCTCATTTTCTCTTGCAGCTTTTTGGTATCAAATTGTTCCCCCTCTGTAAAAATGTCTAATGAAGCCATCGAAGCCATAGCAAGCTGTCCAATGTAATCCTCAAAAAGCTCACTACCAAAAAGCATTGCAAATATTGCTGCAGGATCAATAATTGCGTCCCTGGAAAAGCAAAATATTCAAGTATCAGAAGCGTGGGCAAGGGTCAATGCCATAGAGGTCTGTGTACCTAGAAATAACTGAACCAGGCATCTTATACATATCAAATTTTTAAGATTAGTAAACTCACGTTGAGATTCCAGATTTTCCATAAGCATCATATGCTTGGCGCTGTGTGGGATCGCTTAGTACTTGGTAAGCTTCGCCCAACACCTGAATCCAGATCAAACAAAACTCAACAGACCATTTCTAATCTTTTACTATTTACTGTATGTTATCCAGTCGATCTTGGGATATTCATCAGCTAGTAGTGTGATCCAACCATGCAAAATACTCATAAAGTTAACATAGAAAAACCAAAAGTATATGTGAACCAGTTTGTACTGACTAGTTTTCAAAAGATTACTTATAACTTCTACTTCATTTCATTCTGTCATATGTCTATATACTACCAACATTTTTATGGAACACAAGACTTGAAGAATAATGGCTCACAGTAGATGACTAACCAGTAACAAATACAATATCATTGCCTTTGAGGAAACAAGTCAAAAGGGAATATATTTGATTCAAGCATCTATATAAAATTTACAAGGTCTTAAAACATCATTTAGGTAATGTCTGGTAGGAAGTAGTGAAATATAATGGTATTGAGGAAGGAACTAGTAAGAGACACTAAATAATGGTGCTAACATAAATTATATAATGGGTATTATGATAAGGACTTTAGGAGAGCCACCCCTCAAAAGCTAGCTTATAAGAGTAGAGAGCCCAAAGTCCTTATAAATTCCATATCAGTTTTGTATTTAACCAATATGGGATTCAAATCCCATACCTTGCAATTAGATCAAACCGTAACATTCGTCCCCCCATAAGGACCAATGTCCTCATTGGTCACGGCTGA
>JAOSBL010155026.1:0-12283 GCA_027568915.1 Erythroxylum roraimae | reverse complement strand
CAAAGAAATGATGTGTGATTAAGTTATGAAATGCGTAAAACCCCGGGATTGTCATTGAGCATGCATTGTACGTAGTCCATTTATACAATTGTGCATAAATAAATGCTTGTAAGTGTGCAACTATTAATGTATGTGCAACATGTGTCTTGCTAAATGGGTTGTGCAGGCTAAATGTCTGCATTCAAGCGTTCCTAGAATTTAGAAGCAAATGCTAATTTGGAGCGTACTGTGAGTAGACTGAGATGGTCTCATTTCATTGTTTGTTCTGTTTTGAATTTTGTATTGATTGACTACTAAATGCTTATATGAATGTGAATGATTGTGTTGATTTTCAGACAGAATCCGATGTTTGTGATGTTGATTGGGATATTGAAATGCTACTTGTATGTGAATGAGATAAAATAAGTGTGCATAATATGATTGTTAAATGTCGGACCACGGTCCGATGACAAATGTGTTTTGAATGTACATTTGCATAGGAATGAAAGTGTGATACTCAACTTTAATGTTGAATGCCAGACTACAGTCCGATGATATGTGAATGTGAGTGAATGACAATATGCAAATGTGATTGAGGCATTCCATTCCATGAATGCATGAAACATAATGGCAGTTGTGACCAGAGTAGCCACCAATCAGAGCTTCAAGCTCAATGTGTGAAAAAGAGCCTCGAGCTCAAAAGTGATTTAAACCCTCAGGCTTAACGTTTAATGAGCCCTAGATGGGACAGATTATTAATGAGCCCTATATGGGACAGTTATCAATGAGCCCGGTATCCAATGGATACAGGACAGTTTAGGCATTCGGTCACAATAAAGTAATAAATGGAAAGTAGGTCTCATGTGCATTGCATATACATAGTATGAATGATTAAAGTGTATTGAATGTGAAATGTTGTGAATGTGAGTTATATGTTACGTAACTGGGTGAGCCATCGATGATGGTTACTCATTGAGTTCGCAAAACTCACCCAAAAATTTGCAAATATTTTTCAGGACTCAAAAGAATACCCCATTAGGCAAATGGGTGTATACTTACTGCATGCAAGGGAAAGATAGAGGTCGGGATCAGTTTGCGTCTGTATTAGTGTTTCCTATTTTTTTGTATAAGTTTGTATTCTGTGATTTCTGTAGAATAATGTATTGCAAAATTTTTGTATAAATGTGTATACAAAGGTTTTTATGATGGAATGTAAAGACATTATGACTAAAAAGTTTTGTTTTTGTAATGGGCCCCAATTGGCTATTGCAATCCTATTGATTGTACTGTGTTGATTGAAAATGTTATGAATAAAATTGGGCCCAATTTGGTTATAGATTTCCGTACATTATTTTTGTGGTTTCAAAAAAAAAGTTATACTGATTTTTGACTGATTGAGTGTTCTAGTACGCTACCTTCGAGGGGCACGGACTCGGATATCACCCATAGATGTCGGGCACATGTCTTGCGGAAGTGGGGTGTTACAACTAACCTGATCTTTGTTACCATATTTGTAAAGGATAATTCTTACTTTACTGAATTTAACCCTTTTGGATATATTATAAAGGACCTCAATACTAAGACATCACATTATTAATAATAGTCTTATCCTCCTTATTTATGCCTCTCTCCTTGAATATTTTGGTATGAAGGATCTTGTACTGCTGTTTACCTCATCAATTTGTTACATACCCCTATTCCTCACCATAGGTCCCCTTATGAACCCTTTTTTCTCATTAAACCAAATTTATCTCATCTTTGTATTTTTGGTTATGCATTTTTTTCATTTTTTACTCTCATTTGTAAAAACTTTTACCAAAGTCTACATCATATTTCTTAACTGGATATTCTTCTCACTATAATGGTTATCATTGTTTTGATCCTTATATTTATAAACTCCATATCTCTTATCATATTTTCTTTCTTGAGCATGACTTTCCTTATGCCACCTCCCTTCCATTTTCTTCCTCACTCTCTTCTTCTGATGTCAGGTTACCTCTACTATGTAACCTTTCTTCTCCCCATTCTTCATCTTCTTCTAAACATCTGTTTTAAACCCACCTCTTCCTTCTCATCCTCTTATTCATATTCTATGATCACTCACACGTATGATCACACCTTATATTCCTCATAACTTCTTTGATTTCATCACATATTTGACCATCACCTATAATCCATTTATTACTAATCCCACTTCCTTTAACTAAGCCAATAAATTTCCTAATTAACACCAAGCCATACTTGATAAGTTCAATGCTCTTCATTGCAATCAAACTTTGACTCTTATTCCTTCACACTTTAAAGCCAATATTCTCAATTGTAAATAGGTTTTTTGCACTAAATAAAACCCTTATGTTATTATTGAATGTTAGAAAGCTTGTCTAGTTTCCAAAAGATATCAATATGTTCTAGTTATTGATTATACTAGCACTTTTAGTCATGTTGTTAAACCTACCACACTATTCGCATTATCATTACTCGTGCTCTTAATAATAATTAGCTTATTTGTTAGCTTGATATAAATAATGCCTTTCTTCATGATCTTCTTCAAGAACCAGTGTTTATGTTCTAACCTTCTGACTTTATTGATCCTCAGTATCCCTCTTATGTTTGTTGTCTTTAAAATGTTTTGTATGGTCTTAAACAGACTTTATGTGCTTGGTTTCATTGTTTAGGTCAGAAACTTCATGAATGTTATTTTACTTATACCAAATCCCACTTATCCCTTTTTGTTCACTCTACTCCAACTTATACAACTTATCTCTTAGTTTTTGTGGATGACATCCTAATCATTTGTTTTTCCCTCCCTTTCATCAACTCACTCATTCATGATCTTAACATCACATTTTCCATTAAGGATCAAGGCCCTCTTCACCATTTTCTTGATATTGAAGCCACTAATACACTAAATGAACATTTACTTACCTAAACGCAAGACATACAAGATCTTCTTCATCGAACAAGACCCAATACCCCTAAACCCACTAATGCACCTATCACACCTGCCCTTCTTTGTTGCATATTTGATCTCTCATGCTCATACTAAGAATATTGAGATTGACATTCATTTTTTCGAGACTTGGTCGCCATTAAAGATCTTTACATCTAATATATCCTTTAATCTGATCAACTTGCTAATATTCTAACTAAAGGGTTATCTTTTTGTACATTTCATCAACTTTGAGGTAAGCTCACTGTCACCAACACTTGCCTTAAGTATGTTAAGGGCTTGAAAGAAGATAACTTGCCTAAAAATGTTTTGGTTAAAGTTGCAATAAATTTTCAATTTATTTAAATATATGAAATATTGTTTCACTTATTTTAAGATTAATTACACTTTTACTTATTGTTTACAAATGAAATAGAATGTTGTTGATATCAAAAAGCTTTATGTTTCAAACTGTGTGACTTCATTATTGAAAAAAAGGACCAGGATTGTCGTTATAGGTTGCATCAATTTTATAAATCTTTTCCTTCTGATGCGGAGGTAAGGAGACATGTTCCAAAATGAATGTCTCAAGAAAATTGGAATAATTTGTGTGATTACTGGGCCTCTCCTAAAGTTTAGGTTTGTTTTCTTCGCTTCACAGTTGCTTCTATTAATCTTGTTTGATGATTTAATGTCTATCTAATCTTTTTTTCTTTATTTAGGAAAAATGTGAGAAGGCAAAATTCAACAGAGGAAAATGTAAACACCTCACAATCATGGGTCCAAATCATTTATAGTCGTCCGAAATGAATATGTGAAATCTTTGTTTACAAGTTATAATTATATCAATGAACACTTCATTATTTATTATTCCTTGTATTTTTCTTTCATTAAACAAAGTTATAAGGAACTATGTAGACAAGAGTGTGATAGGATCACACTGTATAAAGTCACTCACTATAAGGAAGGTCAAGGGCGGATGTCAAAAGAAACAAAAAAATAATTATGTAAGTATAAATTTTTTTAAAAAATTAAGTTTATTTATTTATATAGTACTAACTAATAATATTTGCATTAAATATTAATTTTTTTAATTTTAGAATAAGATGCAGTAATTATTACAAAAATCAATGTCTGAGGGTAGTAAGGTTAATGTGGAAGACATTTGCAATACCGTGCTTGGTGCATGTTCTGGTTGTATCAAAGGTCTTAGTGTTGGCCTAAGCCAAATGTTTCAATATCATGAAGATCCACATACATTCACCGTCTTGAAGAGAAAAACAAGTCGCTTAAGGCTGAATTACAATATACTCGAAAAAAGTTAGCCAAGCATGATAAGTTCCTCAAAAAAAATATGTGGCCCAGATTACTAAAGCATTAAAAATGAAATCGAATGGTATTAATTGCATCTCTTATACCTTTTGCTCTTAATTCCTATTTGTATTATAATTTAAATTTAATACTTTCTACTTGGATTACAAATTTGAAGAAGATGCAGCGGCGGAGTGATTTGTATTATAATGTGTAAATTAATTTCTGTATTGATTATTTTGTATATAAGATTTGTTAAAGTTATACTTAAAATTTTGTATACGTTGAAATTTAATGATATTTTATTTTTATATACAATGCTTCAAATTATTGATTATTTTTATATAATTTTTATAATAAATTAATAATAAAAATATATTGAAACATTATATGCAATAATATAGATTAAAAATGTAACAAATAATTTATTCTAACATGATATAATATTTCGTAAAACATAGATAAAAAATTTGACTACATTATTTTATAAAACGTAACTAAAAACATTTGGCTACGTTTTTAGATATCTAGTTAAAAACTTTTGACTACATTTTAAAAAACATTGCTAAAAATAAAAAATATTTGGCTTCGTTTCTAAAAACGTAACTAAAAGCTTTTGGCTACGTTAATAACTTTTAGCTATGAAAAAATAAACGTAGCCAAATTCTTTGGCAACGATTCCTCCAATTGTCGCTAAAAGTTTTGCGCCACAAAAGCAAAGCATTGCAAAAACCTTTTACAATTAGCCCAAAATATTACCTATAGGTTTCAATTACGAGAATTTTGTGACGTTTTGAGTGACGAAACTTAATCAGCACCCATCTCTATTAGCAACAATTTTAGTACCTTAGCTATGATTTTTTTTATAACCAAATGTCAACTTTGTTGAAGTAGTACTTCAGTGATAAACATCTCAGCTAATTGTAGTTTTGTTTGATTTATCCTTATCTTGTACATAATTCTCTTTTCTCACAATCTTGTAGAAAACTACACTCCTACTTCATGAAAAATACAAGCAAAAATTAATTCCCAGTTTACATATTTTCATAAACTATTAATTACGAAGTACTGCAAGTATGCAATTAAATCCTTGGCAAAAACTATTAATTACGAAGTACTGCAAGTCTACGAAGCGTTACTCCTGTACTGTTATCCCTTACAGTAATGATGTAACCTGTTGCTTGCAGTATCTTATCATCATCCGGATGAGATAAAATACTACCGGGAACTATTCTATTTGTTAGTTTAAGTACCTTTGTTTGCTAATACTGCCCTTTCCTTTTCAATCCAAAACTTTGAAAATGTCAAAAAGGAACATGTTGATACGGAAGGTAGGGAGGATAACGATTACTAGTTGATGTCCCAAAGAAAACGCTATGCTTGCGAAGTCAGTCAATTTGTCCGCGATCTGTAACCAGAAGAGCAATGTAGCGCTGGAATTCTGAAAGCCTACAGTATCCATGACCAATCATTTTCCTTTTATCAGATTATGGACGGATTCACATGGGCAAGTGGGGGCACTTGTCTCTACTATCTCAAAAAATATTTATATAAAAAATTATTATTTTAAATTTTAATCTTATTAAAAAATAAAATTTTACTTGCATTAAAATTTTATCCCCTTAAAAATAAAATTTTGTCTCGGTTAAAATTTTGTCTTTACTTAATAAAATTTCTAATATCACCTTTAAGCAGCCTTTATCGTACTCATCCTTCTAGCAGCGTTCTGTTTCCAACTACAAACATTTGAGAGAGATGGTTTCGTGACCTTGTTCCAAGATACCTGATCATTTACTCTGTCAAAAGTGCTTAGCCGGTAGATGAGGGTTGTCATACATATGTGTATACATGTATGGGTTTGCTTTCCATAAATGATTAAATTCCCAAACGTTAATAGCTTATGCTGTGTGTATCTGCCAAATCCTTCGACGTGAACTAGACGTCATCCACGTTAGGTTTTAGTCGGGTCTTGTTAAATCCCAAATATAAAATATACATACTCAAACCAAATCCTATTTATTTTTAAACCTTTATGCCTGTTTGGTTCAACGACCAGCAGGGACAGAGCAATGTTATAGGAGAGGGGAGCCATGGCCTTCCCTTTCAAATATTTTTTTTAAAAAAATTACTTATATAATTAAAATTTTTAAAATTACAAATATAAGTGGCCCCCCTTTAAAAAAAATTTCCTATCTTCTCTTCTCTTCAACTCTGCACGCACAGCCCTCCTTCGCCAGATTGAAAACGCCTCCACCCCAACCCCCTCTTAGAGTTGAGTCAGGCTACGTCCCTGACGACCAGAATAAATAAGAAATAGAATAGTTATTCTTATTAATAGATAAATAGAAAAGACGAAGAATATAATAGAATAGGTATTACTTTGTTTGGTTTACTGCTGAAGAATTTTTATGTTAGTGTTTGATTTGAAAATATAAACTTGAAATAACAAAGAAATAACTAACAAAAAGACCAAAATATCCTTATTCTTATCCTTGTTTTTATATTTAATATTAATATTTTTTATTTTTATTTTATTATTATTAAATTCCTTATTATTATTTATTTTATTATTTTATTATTTTATTATTAAATTCCTTATTATTATTAATTTTCTTGTTATTATTATTAAATTCCTTATTCTTATTAATTTTATTGTCAAACAGCAGTGCACCATCTCTATCACGATCGTGCAACTTTCTGATGTTTCCTCTCTGTCACGATCATACTTGTGCATGATCGGGCAACTCCCTGAAGTTTCTTCTCTGTCACGATCGTGCAACTTCATGATGTTTTCTCTCTATCACGATCGTGCAACTTCCTGAAGTTTCCTCTCTGTCACGATCGTGCTTGTACACAATCGTGCACTACCTCATAAGCCCTTATTCCAACATCATTCCAGCTTCATAGGGGTGACTTAATTAGTCACTCCCGTGCGTGGTTAGTGACTTAACTAGTCACCCCGTGCAACTTCGTAGACACTAAAATGAAACAAAGGATTTGAAGTATGCTTGAAGTAAATGAAGTTCTGTAACTTACATGTTTTCTTTTTACAGTTTAACATAAACATAATTGTCATACTAAAGTATTTTAAGATTTTTTTATGACTTATTTCAATTGCTAATAACACCATTTATTCAATATTCAATTTGAAATTCACTATAATTAAGTTAAGTTATAATTAAGTCAAGTTCACTATAATGAAAAACAAAAGAGTTGTGCCCTCTACCAGCATTTGGTTTCCTTTTACAAATGGATCAAGTTGGGTTTACATGAAAAACTGAAGAAAAAAGCAATTACCAGCGACAAATAGTAGGGGAAAGGTTGTCCTTACCGCATCAATGCAACTGGCAGAGAAATGTTGGAGAAAACTGACGACAACGTGTAGAGCGAGAGCCAGAGATGAACGTGAGTGAGACCAGACCAGAGAGTGGAGAAAAGAGACGAGCGTGGGAGAGAGAGCCATTGGGCGTGAGTGAGACCAAACGAGATAGTGATGTTGCATGAGTGAGAAAGAATCGTAGGAAGAGAAGACGAACTTGCTACTGCGTAAGTGAGAAAGTATCGTGAGAGGAGAGGATGAAATTGTCAAGTTGAATAATTTGTTGTGTTTACCTATTCAGGACGTGCGTGGAATAGGTAAAGACAAGGGTTAGTTATCTTTAACTATTTCTTGATATCTAGAAATTACTAATGCTAGGAATGATTATTCTGCAAGCTTTTTGTTAACCAAACAAAGAATTCCTAATTATTAGGAATAGATGGGTAATAGAATCAAAGTTAGGTTCGATCAAATTTGACATGAGCATATTAGTGTTTTATTGGATCATGATTAGTTTGAATACGTTAGCTTTTTTTTTTTTTTACTTAGAACATGATAAGGCTTAAAGTTACAAAAGCCTTTCCAAGACCACCTATTTTTCACGCAGACATCACACCGTCTGATATGAATGACTAATTTCATTTCTGATGACACTCTTCATGGGATTCTATAACCACCATACACGTAAAATATATATGCATGTGTGGTTTAATTTCTATAAAAGGAAGATATGGAGATTGGGACCACGTCATTTGGAAATTTATATAGAATATGTAGATGCTAAAGAATTGTAGGAAGGCAACGCAGCCACCGTGCAGAGCTATTCACTTTTAGACTTTCAGCTTTTAGGAGACTTGGGCAAAAAATATCTATTTAGACGGTGGGCATGAACGTTTCTCCATCTTGCTTTTAGGATGTTCACTTCGCTCAGTCGATTGAAAATAATTTTCAGGTGGGACAACCTCCAGGCCCTGATTTAGCAAGTTCTATGTTTGTCGGTCTCGTTTTGTCGGCTACTGCTGAGTTGCATACGCGGCCATCACTTTCTTTTCGTGATTGTTTAGTAGGGCAGTCATCTAGGGCAAAGTCTACTTCTTCGGTAGGTCAGAGTTCAGCTTTTGATCTTTGCAGTCAGTGGACTGCAAAAATTCGTTTAGAGTATAAAGGGAATGATTACTTGCGCCCAAAGGTTTTGGTTGATGATGATCTTGTCCAGGAGGTTAGTGGTAAGTGGAAAGATGCTCTCATTGTTAAAGTTTACGGGAGGTCTGTTAATTTTACGTACTTGGAGAATCGGTTGACCTTGCTTTGGAAGCCTTCTGCGGGACTAGATATTATTGATTTGGGGTTTGGTTTTTACCTTGCCAAATTTGAAGAGAAGGAGGATATGTTGCGAATTGTGTCCGATGGTCCCTATATTGTTGGAGGTCAGCCATTGTATATTCAGAAGTGGAAGCCTGGTTTTCAGCCCTCTATGGCTAGAATTTTCTCAATGGTTACTTGGGTGCGTTTTATTGAATTTCCAATGGAATTTTATCGTGATGAATTCCTATTTGCAGCGGCTAGTGCTGTTGGAATGCCCATTAAGGTGGATAGGCAGACGTCCATGGCTACTAGAGGACATTTTGCTAGAGTTTGTGTAGAATTGAATCTTGAACAACCTCTTGTTCCTAAGGTTTTTATTGGCAATGCATGGCGACGTGTAGAGTATGAAGGAATTTTAGGGATCTGTTCAGAATGTGGCCGTGTCAATCATCGTATTGAAAATTGTACGGAGGTGGTGGTTTCGGTGACGACTAGGGCGGAGAATGTTGGTGTAGCTACAGATATAGCGATGGTTGATAATAGTTCAAATTCTAAAGAAGATATCTTTGGCCCATGGTTGGTTGCACAGCGTAAACAAAGGCATATTGTTAGAAGTAAGTCTTCTCCTATTTCTCAGGAGAAGACAGTATCTAACACTATTACTGGTAATCAATTTGACTCTTTACAGGTGGAGAATAGAGTGGTTGTCAAGGTGGATAAGGGCTCGGTTGGGTCTGGTGAGAGGATTTCTAGTGTTAGTGGGACTGTGGGTCCAAGAGATAAAGGTAAGAAGCCTGTGGTGGTTAAGGGGGTCGGGAGGTCTGGTAGTGAGACGGGTCAGTTTCGGAATGGGCCTGTTGTAAATAGGTCTGTTTCTGAGGGTCCAATGGTTGTAATTAGGAGAAAGGAGGCTTTGGAGGTTAGACAACGTTCTGGGTCGAAAGTAGCAGGTATGGTGTCTGATGCATCTGACCAGATCTTGGTCGTGGCGACTCCGATTCCTAGCTTTTTGTCAGCAGGGGTGCCTGTGTTGCTGGTGATTGATAACGTTGGTGGTGGGGTGGTGGCAAAATTTGTTTCAAATGAACCGAAACCTCCTAACCCCATTGCTGGTGACGTCATTGTGTGTGAGGAACCAGTGGTAACTTCGGAAGCTTTGGCTAACAAAGTTGACTGTGCGGTAACTGATGCGGTTTTGTCGAAGACCGATAATGATATTTCAGATGATAATGAGATTGTGGTGGTCGTCGTCGGAGTCGAAGCCCACCTAGAAAGTTGTAAGATTCTGACTATTTCTTTTAATCTATTTTTTAATGGATTTAAAAATAATTCAGTGAAATTGTGGTGGAGCTGCGAAGAGGAGTTTTTTGACCCATGTAAGAGAATTATGTCGTCTTTATTGTCCGGATATTCTGATTATTGTGGAGCCTCGAATTTCGGATGATAGAGCGACTAGGGTGGCAAAGAAGGTGGGTTTTTCTGACTTCTTCCTTTCTCATTATGTTAGTTTTGCGAGTGGTGTTAGGTTGTTTTGGAATAAGAATGTTTGTGATATACGTTTGCTATGGAGGGATACTCAGTTTATTCATTGTTTAGTTGCTGTTAGGGGGAGTAGTAGTTGGTTTCTTACTGCGGTGTATACTAGTCCTATTCGTAGTAAGCAAGATTTTTTCTGGTCTCAGATGTACGATCTTGCAGATTCTGTAGATGAGCCTTGGCTGTTATTTGTTGATTTTAATGACATTGCATATGTCCAAGAGAAAAAAGGGGGTGATTTACCATCTGTCGCTAGCTGTAGTAGGTTTTTACAGCATTGGAACTATTGTTCCCTTATGGATTTGGGTTGTGTGGGTTGTCAGTTTACTTGGACACGCTCAATTGCTAGAATTGGTGATATACAAGAACGTTTGGATCAGGCTTTGTGTAATGTTGGTTGCGGCTGAGATTTCCTGAAGCTTCTGTTATGTCTTTGTCTCAGCTTGCTTCTGATCATTTTCCTCTGTTATTGTCTTTGAGAGGTTTCTCTTCCTTTCCTTTGGAGAGGCTGTTCTGATTTGAGGCTACTTAGACTCTACGGGAGGATTTTAAGCAAGTTGTTTCATCGGCATGGTTTAAGCCTCATGATTCTATTTCTGGTGCTCTGTTGTCGGTTCAGGAACAAGCTGTTCGGTGGAATAAGGAGGCTTTCGGTAATATTTTGAAGAATAAGAGGGTTTTGCTAAAGCGAATAAAGGGTGTTCAGTTGGTTATTCAGAATCACCCCTCTTCTTCTCTCTTGTTGCTTGAAAAAGACTTGTTATGCCAATATGATTTATGCTTGAAACAGGAAAAGACACTTTGGTTTCAAAAGTCTCGTGCTGCCTAGATCAAGGATGGTGATCGATGTACTAAGTATTATCATGCGATTACTAGGATTCGTCGGAGACAGAATAAAATTGAATGTTTGAAGAACGATGCTGGGGAGTGGGTGTCTGATCCAGCTTTATTGAAGGATATGACAGTGGGGTTCTATAAGAAGTTGTTCTCGAATGATGGGGTTTTTAATACTGTGGGTTTTGCAGGTTTGAATTTTCCTCGGTTATCTGAGACGGCAGTTGAAGATATGTTAAAGCCCGTTACTCGGGAAGAAGTTTGGTTGGCTGTTTCGAGTATGGGTTGTTATAAGGCCCCGGGGTCGGATAGTTTTTAACCTATATTTTTTATGAAGTATTGGGATGTAGTTGGTGAAGAGGTTTTCCAGTTTGTGTCACAAACTTTTAATTCTGGTGTGATAGATGCTCAGGTTGCTAAAGGTTTTATTGTGATTATTCCTAAGGTTCATGCTCCAAAATCGCTTTCTCAGTTTCGGCCAATTACACTTTGTAATGCATTGTATAAAGTGGTTATGAAGGTTTTGTCAAATCACTTAAAACCTTTTATTGATGGCTTGGTTGGCCCGTTCTAGAGTAGTTTTATTCCTGGTCGTACCACTGCTGATAATATTATTATTACTTAGGAACTACTGCGTTCTTTTAGGAGGTCTAAAAGTAAAGTGGGTCATTTTACTTTGAAAGTTGATTTGGAGAAGGCCTATGATTGGGACTATCTGCAGTTTGTATTGCAGATCCTTGGTTTTCCTTCTCGGTGGGTTAATATGATTTTAAGTGCTCTTTCTCAGTCTTTATTGGCTATTCTATGGAACGGTAGCCCTTCTGCGTCATTTTCTGCAACTCGAGGGCTTCGCCAGGAAGATCCAATCTCCCCTTATTTATTTGTTGTTTGTATGGAAGGTTTGATTATGCTTATTCAGAGAGCACTGATGAGTAAAAAATTGATTCCGGTTAGGGCTGAAGTTAATCACAATTTAGTATAATGATAATCAATCACACAAGAAGGGGGGTTGAATTGTGTAAACTTTTTCGTTTTACCCTTCTTAAGCAATGCTTATTTAATTCAGGTTT
>JAOSBL010154932.1:0-12290 GCA_027568915.1 Erythroxylum roraimae | reverse complement strand
ATCGTTTGGTCATCGATCGAGACTAGAGCAAATTTTGATATGAATGTTTTCTCTCTTCTGGGCACTTTTCTCTATTGCAGAAAAAAATCTAATATTCATTACCAATATATGACATAATACAAACTCGTATACAAGGAGGGTTAGACAGAAAATACTATGTTAGAGAGCTCCATATCAAATTCTAACCGTTGGATGTCAAGATGCAAGACTCACGAACAACATACTAAAATTTCGTCCCGATCAGAAATCTTTTGGTCATCGATCGAGACTGGAGCAAATTTTGATATGAACATTTTCTCTCTTCCGTGCACTTTTCTCTTTTGCCCAAAAAAATCTACCAATCATCACCAATATATGACATAATACAAACTCGTATACAAAGAGGGCTAGACAGCAAATACTATGTTAGAGAGCTCCAAATCAGATTCTAACTGTTAGATGTCAAGATGCAAGACTCAGGAATAACATACAAAAATTTCGTCCTAATCAGAAATCGTTTGGTTATCGATCGAGACTAGAGCAAATTTTGGTATGAACGTTTCTGTCTCTTGGGCACTTTTCTCTTTGGCAGAAAAAAAATCTAATAATTATCACCAATATATGGCATAATACAACCATGAATACAAATACTAAGTTAGAGAGCTCCAAATCAGATTCTAACCGTTGGATGTCAAGATGCCAGACTCAGGAACAACATACTAAATTTTTGTCCCGATCAGAGATCGTTTGTCATCGGTTGAGACTAGAACAAATTTTGATATGAACGTTTTCTCTCTTCTGGGCACTTTTCTCATTGGCACAATAAAATCTGCAAATCATCACCAATATATGACATAATACAAACTCATATACAAATAGGGCTAGACAGAAAATACTAGGTTAGAGAGCTCTAAATCAGATTCTAACCGTTGTATGTCAAGATGCAAGGCTCAGGAACAACATACTAAAATTTTGTCCCAATCAGAGATATTTTGGTCATCGATTGACACTAGAACAAATTTTGATATCAATGTTTTCTCTCTGCTGGGAACTTTTTTCTTTGGCACAAAATAATCTAATAATCATTAAGAATATATGACAAAATGCAAACTCGTATACAAATAGGGCTAGACAAAAAATACTAAGTTAGAGAGTTTCAAATCATATTCTAACCGTTGGATGTCAAGATGCAAGACTTAGGAACAACATACTAAAATTTAGTCCCGATCAGAGATCGTTTGGTGATCGATCGAGACTAGAGCAAATTTTGATATGAACGTTTTCTCTCTTCCGGGCACTTCTCTATTTGGACAAAAAATCAAATAGTCATCACAAATATATGACATAATACAAACTCATTTACAAATAGGGCTAGACAGAAAATACTAAGTTAGAAGGCTCCAAATCAGATTCTAACCGTTGGATGTCATTCGAGACTAGAGCAAATTTTGATATGAACGTTTTCTCTCTTCTGGGCACTTTTCTCTTTGGCACAAAAAGATCTAATAATCATGACCAATTTATGACATAATACAAACTCATATACAAATAGAGCTAGATGGAAAATACTAAGTTAGAGAGGTCACAAATCAGATTCTAACCGTTGGATGTCAAGATGCAAGACTCAAGAACAACATACTTAAAATTCGTCCCGATCAGAGATCGTTTAGTCATCGATCGAGGCTAGGGCAAATTTTGATATGAACGTTTTCTCTCTCCTGTGCACTTTTCTCTTTGGCACAAAAAAATCTAATAATTATCACCAATATACGACATAATACAAACTCGTACACAAATAGGGATAGACAGAAAATACTAAGTTAGAGAGCTCCAAATTAGATTCTAACCGTTGTATACCAAGATGAAAGACTCAGGAACAACATACTAAAATTTCGTCCCGATCAGAGATCGTTTGGTCATCGGTCAAGACTCGAGAAAATTTTGATATGAACGTTTTCTCTCTTCTGGGCACTTTTCTCTTTGGCACAAAAAAATCTAATAATCATCAACAATATATGACATAATACAAACTCGTATACAAATAGGGCTAGACAGAAAATGCTTCAAATCAGATTCTAACCGTTGGATGTCAAGACGCAAGACTCAGGAATAACATACTAAAATTTCATCCCGATCAGAGATCGTTTGATCATCGATCGAGATTAGAGCAAATTTTGATATGAACATTTTCTCTCTTCTGGGCACTTTTCTCTTTCGCACAAAAAATCTAATAATAATCACCAATAT
Organism: Erythroxylum roraimae; assembly: GCA_027568915.1. Classification (NCBI taxonomy): domain Eukaryota; kingdom Viridiplantae; phylum Streptophyta; class Magnoliopsida; order Malpighiales; family Erythroxylaceae; genus Erythroxylum; species Erythroxylum roraimae. Next base: position 10,064 of record JAOSBL010154932.1, on the reverse strand, counting down.
ATGACATAACTCAAACTCGTATACAAGGAGGGCTAGACAGAAAATACTATGTCAGAGAGCTCAAAATCAGATTCCAACCGTTGGATGTCAAAATGCAAGATTCAGCAACAACATACTAAAATTTCGTCTCGATCAGAGATTGTTTGGTCATCAATCGAGGCTAGAGCAAATATTGATTTGAACGTTTTCTTTCTTCTGAGCACTTTCCTTTTTGGCACAAAAAAATCAAATAATCATCACCAATATATGAAGTAATGCAAACTCGTATACAAATAGGGCTAGACAGAAAATACTAAGTCAGAGGGCTCCAAATCAGATTCTAACCGTTAGATGTCAAGATGCAAGACTCAGGAATAACATTCTAAAATTTTGTCCCGATCAGAGATCATTTGGTCATCGATCGAGACTACAGCAAATTTTGATACGAGCGTTTTCTATCTTCTGGGTACTTTTCTCTTTGGCACAATAAAATCTAATAATCATCACCAATATATGACATAATTCAAACTCGTATACAAATAGGGCTCGACAGAAAATACTAAGATAGAGAGCTCCAAATTAGATTCTAACCTTTGGAAGTCAAGATGCAAGACTCTGAAACAACATACTAAATTTTTGTCCCGATCAGAGATTGTTTGGTTATCGATCGAGACTAGAGCAAATTTTGATATGAAGTTTTCTCTCTTCTGAACACTTTTCTCTTTCGTATAAAAAATCTAATAATCATCACCAATTTATGACATAATACAAACTCGTATACAATGATGGCTACAAAGTAGAAACTATTTTAGAGAGCTCCAAATCAGATTCTAACCATTGGATGTCAAGAGGCAAGTCTTAGGAACAGCATACTAAAATTTCGTCCGGATCAGAGATCATTTGGTCATCAATCGAGACTAGAGCAAATTTTGATATGAACGTTTTCTCTCTTCTGGGCACTTTTCTCTTTTGCAGAAAAAAATCTAATAATCATCACCAATATATGACATAATACAAACACGTATACAAGGAGGGCTAGAAAGAATCAAATTATAACCGTTGGATGTCAAGATGCAAGACTCAGGAACAACATACTAAAATTTTGTCTCGATCAGAGATCGTTTGGTCATCAATCGAGACTAGAGCAAATTTTGATATGAACATTTTCTCTCTTCTGGGCACTTTTCTCTTTGGTACAAAATACAAACTCCTATACAAATAGGGCTAGACAAAAAAAACTAAGTTAGAGAGCTTCAAATCAGATTCTAACCGTTGGATGTCAAGATGCAGGACTCGGGAACAACATACCAAAATTTTGTCCCGATCAGAGATCGTTTGGTCATCGATCGAGACTAGAGCAAAATTTGATATGAATCTTTTCTCTCTTCTGGGCACTTTTCTCTTTGGCACAAAAAATCTAATAATCATCACCTGTATATGACATAATACAAACTCGTACACAAGGATGACTAGATAGAAAATACTACATTAGAGAGCTCCAACTCAGATTCTAACCGTTGGATGTCAAAATGCAAGACTCAGGAACAACATACTAAAATTTCGTCCCAATCAGAGATTGTTAGGTCATCGATCGAGACTGGCGCAGATTGGATATGATTGCTTTCTCTCTTCCGGACACTTTTCTCTTTGGCACAAAAAAATCTAATAATCATCACCAATATATGACAAAATACAAACTCGTATACAAGGAGGGCTAAACAAAAAATACTAAGTTAGAGAGCTCCAAATCAGATTCTAACCGTTGGATTTCAAGATGTAAGACTCAGGAACAACATACTAAAATTTTGTCCCGAGCAGAGATCGTTTGGTCATCGATCGAGACTAGAGCAAATTTTTATACGAAGCTTTTCTCTCTTCTGGGCACTTTTATCTTTGACACAAAAAAAGCTAATAATCATCACCAGTATATGGCATAAAACAAACTCTTCTACAAGGAGGGCTAGACAGAAAATACTATGTTAGAGAGCTCTAAATTAGATTCTAACAGTTGGATGTCAAGATGCAAGACTCAAGGACAACATACTAAAATTTTGTCTCAATCACAGATCGTTTAGTCATCAATCGAGACTAAAGCAAATTTTGATCTGAACGTTTTCTCTCTTCCGGGCACTTTCCTCTTTGGCACAAAAAAATCAAATAATCGTCACCAATATATGACATAATACAAACTCGTATAAAAATAGGGCTAGACAGAAAATACTAAGTTAGAGGGCTCCTAATCAGATTCTAACTGTTAGATGTCAAGATGCAAGACTCAGGAACAACATGCTAAAATTTCGTCCCGATCAGAGATCGTTTGTTCATTGATCAAGACTAGAGAAAATTTTGATATGAACATTTTCTATCTTCCGGGCACTTTTCTCTTTGGCACAAAAAAATGTAATAATTATCACAAATATATGACATAATACAAACTCGTATACAAATAGGGCTAGACAGAAAATACTAAGTCAGAGGGCTCCAAATCAGATTCTAACTGTTAGATGTCAATATGCAATACTTAGAAATAACGTACTAAAATTTCGTCCCTATCAGAGATCGTTTAGTCATCGATCGAGACCAGAGCAAATTTTGATATGAACGTTTTCTCTCTTCTGGATACTTTTCTCTTTGGCTCAAAAAAAACCTAATAATCATCACCAATATGACATAATACAAACTCGTGTACAAGGAGGGCTAGATAGAAAATACTATGTTAGAGAGCTCCAAATCAGATTCTGAGCATTGGATGTCAAGATGCAAGACTCAGGAACAACATACTAAAATTTCGTACCGATTAGAGATCGTTTGGTCATCAATCGAGACTATATCAAATTTTGATATGAGCGCTTCTTCTGGGCACTTTTCTCTTAGGCACAAAAAATCTAATAATCATCACCAATATATGACATAGTGCAAATTCATATACAAATAGGGCTTGACAGAAAATACTAAGTTAGAGTGCTCCAAATCAGATTCTAACCGTTGGATGTCAAGATGCAAGACTCAGGAACAACATACTAAAATTTTGTCTCGATCAGAGATCGTTTGGTTATCGATCGAGACTATAGCAAATTTTGATATGAATGTTTTCTCTCTTCTTGGCCGTTTTTTTCGGCACAAAAAATTTTATTAATCATCACCAATATATGACATAATACAAACTTGTATACATGCAGGGCTATACAGAAAAAAAACTATGTTAGAGAGCTCAAAATTGGATTCTAACCGTTGGATGTCAAGATGCAAGACTCAGGAAAAACATACTAAAATTTCATCCTGATCAGAGATCGTTTGGTCATCGATCGAGACGAGAGCAAATTTTGAAATGAACGTTTTCTCTCTTCTTGGCACTTTTCTCTTTTCCACAAAAAAATCTAATAACCATCACCAATATATGACATAATACAAACTTGTATACAAATAGGGCTAGACAGAAAATACTAAGTTAGAGAACTCCAAATCAGATTCTAACCGTTGGATGTGAAAATGCAAGACTCAGGAACAACATTCTAAAATTTCGTCCGAATCAGAGATCGTTTGGTTATGCATCGAGACTAGAGCAAATTTTGATATTAACGTTTTCTCTCTTCTGGGCACTTTTCTCTTCAGCAAAAAAAATCTAATAATCATCACTAATATATGACATGATACAAACCCGTATACAAGGAGGTCTAGGCAAAAAATACTATGTTAGAGAGCTCCAAATCAGATTCTAACCGTTGGAAGTCAAGATTCAAGACTCAAGAACAACATACTAAAATTTCGTCCCGATCAGAGATCGTTTGGTTATCAATCGAAACAAGAACAAGTTTTGATATGAACGTTTTCTCTCTTCTGGGCACTTTTCTCTTTGGAACAAAAAAAATCTAATGATCTTCAACAATACAAGAAATAATACAAACTCGTATCCAAATAGGGCAAGACAAAAAATACTAAATTAGAGAGCTCCAAATCAGGTATTAACCGTTCGATGTCAAAATGCAAGACTCTGGACACAACATGCTAAAATTTTGCCCCAATCAAAGATGGTTTGATCGTCGATCGAGACTAGAGCAATTTTGATATGAACGTTTTCCCACTTCTTGGCATTTTTCTCCTTGGCACAAAAAAAATCTAATAATCATCGCCAATATATGACATAATTCAAACTCGTATACAAGGAGGGCTAGACAGAAAATACTATGTTAGAGAGCGCCAAATCAGATTCTAACCGTTGGATGTCAAGATGCAAGACTAAAGAACAACATACTAAAATTTCGTCCCGATTAGAGATCGTTTGGTCATCGATCGAGACTAGAGAAAATTTTATCATGAATGTTTTCTCTCTTCTGGGCACTTTTCTCTTCGGCACAAAAAAATCTAATAATCATCACCAATACATGACATAATACAAACTCGTATACAAATAGGGATAGACAGAAAATTCTTAATTAGAGAGAACCAAATCAGATTCTAACCGTTGGATGTCAAGATGCAAGACTTATGCACAACTTACTAAAATTTCGTCACGATCTAAGATCGTTTGGTCACCGATCGAGACTAGAGCAAATTTTGATATGAATATTTTCTCTCTTCTGGGCACCCTTTTCTTTGGCACAAAAAAATCTAATAATCATCACCAATATATGACATAATACAAACTCGTATACAAATAGGGCTACACAGAAAATACTAAGTTAGAGAGCTCCAATTCAGATTCTAACTATTGGATGTCAAGAGGCAAGACTCAAGAACAATATACTAAAATTTTGCTCCAATCAGAGTTTGTATGGTCATCGATCGAGTCTAGGGCAAATTTTGATAAGAACATTTTCTCTCTTCTGGGCAATTTTCTCTTTGGCACAAAAAATCTAATAATCATCACTAATGTATGGCAAAATACGAACTCGTATATAAGGAGGGCTAGACAAAAAATACTAAGTTAGAGAGCTACAAATCAGATTCTAACCGTTGGATGTCAAGATGTAAGACTCAAGAACAACTTACTAAAATTTCGTCCCGATCAGAAATCGTTTGGTCATCAATCAAGACTAGAGCAAATTTTATATGAACGTTTTCTCTCTTCTGGACAATTTTCTCTTTGGCACAAAAAAATCTAATAATCATCACCAATATATGATATAATACAAACTCGTATACAAGGAGGGCTAGACAGAAAATACTATGTTAGGGAGCTCCAAATCAGATTCTAACCGTCGGATGTCAAGGGGCAAGACTCAAGAACAACATACTAATTTTTCATCTCGATCAGAGGTCGTTTGGTAATCGACCGAGACTAGAGTAAATTTTGATATGAACATTTTTTCTTTTCTAGGCACTTTTCTCTTTGGCACAAAAAAATCTAATAATCATCACTAATATATGACATAATACAACCTCGTATATATGTAGGGCTAGACAGAAAATACTAAGTTAGAGAGCTCCAAATGAGATTCTAACTGTTGGATGTCATGATGCAAGACTCAGGAACAACATACTAAAATTTTGTCCTGATCAGAAATCGTTTGCTCATCGATCGAGACTAGAGCAAATTTTGATATGAACGTTTTCTCTAATCTGGGCGCTTTCCTCTTTGGCACAAAAAAATCTAATAATCACCACCAATATATAACATAATACAAACTCGTGCAAAAAATACTAAGTTAGAGAGCAACAAATCAGACTCAAACAATTGGATGTCCAAGAGGCAAGACTCAGGAACAATATACTAAAATTTTGCTACGATCAGAGTTCGTTTGGTCATCGATCGAGACTAAAGCAAATTTTGATAAGAACATTTTCTCTCTTCTGGGCAATTGTTTCTTTGGCACAAAAAAATCTAATAATCATCACCATTGTCTGAAAAAATACGAACTCGTATATAAGGAGGGCTAGATAGAAAATATTAAGTTAGAGAGCTCCAAATCAGATTCTAACCGTTGGATGTCATGATGTAAGACTCAAGAACAACATACTAAAATTTCGTCGTCCCGATCAAAGATCGTTTGGTCATCGATCGAGACTAGAGCAAATTTTGATATGGACATGTTCTCTCCTCTGGGCACTTTTCCCTTTGGCACTAAAAAATCTAATAATCATCACCAATATATGATATAAAACAAACTCGCATACAAGGCGGGCTAGACAGAAAATACTAAGTTAGAGAGCTCCAAATTAGATTCTAACCATTGGATGTGAAGATGCAAGACTCAGGACCAACATAAAAATTTTCGCCCCGATCAGAAATCGTTTGGTGATCTAATGAGACTAGAGCAAATTTTGATATGAACGTTTTCTCTATTCTGGGCACTTTTCTCTTTGCCACAAAAAAATCTAATAATCACCACCAATATATGACATAATACAAACTCGCATATAAGGAGGGTTAGACAAAAAATGCTAAGTTAGAGAGCTCCAAATTAGATTCTAACCGTTGGATGTCAAGAGGCAAGACTCAGGAACAACATACTAAAATTTTGTTCCGATCAAAGATCGTTTGGTCATCGATCTAGACTATAGCAAATTTTGATAAGAACATTTTCTCTCTTCTGGCCAATTTTCTCTTTGGGACAAAAAAATCTAATAATCATCACAAATGTATGACAAAATACAAACTCATATACAAGGAGGGATAGACAGAAAATACTGTGTTAGAGAACTCCAAATCAGATTCTAACCGTTGGATGCCAAGATGCAAGACTCAAGAACAACATACTAAAATTTCGTTCCGATCAAAGATCGTTTGGTCATCGATCGAGGCAATAGTAAATTTTGATAAGAACATCTTCTCTCTTCTGAGCAATTTTCTCTTTGGCACAAAAAAATCTAATAATCATCCCAAATGTATGACAAAATACAAATTCATATACAAGGAGGGCTAGACAGAAAATACTGTGTTAGAGAGCTCCAATCATATTCTAACCGTTGGATGTCAAGATGTAAGACTCAGGAACAACAAACAAAAATTTCGTCTCGATCAGAAATCGTTTGGTCATCGATCAAGACTAGAGCAAATTTTATATGAACGTTTTCTCTCTACTGGGCACTTTTCTCTTTGGCACAAAAAATATAAAAATCATCACCAATATATGACATAATACAAACTCGTATACAAGAAGGGCTAGAAAGAAAATACTATGTTAGAAAGTTCCAAATGAGATTCTAACCGTTGGATATCAAGATTCAGGACTCGAGAATAACGTACTAAAATTTCTTCCCGATCAGAGATCGTTTGGTTATCGATCGAGACTAGAGCAAATTTTGATATGAACGTTTTCTCTCTTTTAGGCACTTTTCTCTTTGGCAAAAAAAATCTAATAATCATCACCAATATATGATAAAGTACAAACTCATAAACAAGGAGAGCTAGATAGAAAACACTATGTTAGAGAGCTCCAAATCAGATTCTAACCGTTAGTTGTCAAGATGCAAGAATCAGGAACAACATACTATATGAACGTTTTCTCTCTTCTGGGCACTTTTCTCTTTGGCACAAAAAAATCTAATAATCATCACTAATATATGACATAATACAAACTCGTATACGAGGAGAGCTAGAAAGAAAACACTATGTTAGAGAGCTCCAAATCAGTATCTAGCCGTCGGATGTCAAGATGCGAGACTCAGGAACAACATACTAATATTTCGTCCTGATCAGAGATCGTTTGGTCATCGATCGAGACAAGAGCAAATTTTGATATGAACGTTTTCTCTCTTCTGGGCACTTTTCTCTTTGGCAAAAATAATAATAATAATCATCACCAATATATGGCATAATACAAACCCGTGTACAAGGAGGTCTAGACAGAAAATACTATGTTAGAGAGCTCCAAATTAGATTCTAACCGTTGGATGTCAAGATACAAGACACAGGAAAAACATAATAAAATTTTGTCCCGATCAGAGATTGTTTGGTCATCGATCGAGACTAGAGCAAATTTTGATATGAACGTATTCTCTCTTCTGGGCACTTTTCTCTTTGGCACAAAAAAATCTAATAATCATCACCAATATATGACATTAAACAAACTCGTATACAAGGCGGACTAGACAGAAAATACTAAGTTAGCGAGCTCCAAATTAGAATCTAACCGTTGGATGTCAAGATGCAAAACTCAGGAACAACATACTAAAATTTCTTCCCGATCAGAAATCGTTTGGTCATCAACTGAGACTAAAGCAAATTCTGATACGAACGTTTTCTCTATTCTGGGCAGTTTTCTCTTTGGCACAAAAAAATCTAATGATCACCACCGATATATGACATAATACAAACTCGTATATAAGGAGGGCTAGACAAAATATACTAAGTTAGAGAGATCTAAATCAGATTCTAACCATTGGATGCCAAGAGGCAAGACTCAGGGACAACATACTAAAATTTCGTTCCGATTGGAGATCGTTTGGTCATCGATCGAGACTATAGTAAATTTTGATAAGAATATTTTCTCTCTTCTGGGAAATTTTCTCTTTGGCACAAAAAAATCTAATAATGATCACCAATGTATGAGAAAATACGAACTCGTATACAAGGAGGGCTAGATAAAAAAAATTAAGTTAGAGAGCTCAAAATCATATTCTAACCGTTGGATGTCAAGATGTAAGACTCAGGAACAACAAACTAAAATTTCGTCTCGATCAGAAATCGTTTGGCTATCGATCAAGACTAGAGCAAATTTTATATGAACGTTTTCTCTCTTTTGGGAACTTTTCTCTTTGGCACAAAAAAATCTAATAATCATCACCAATATATGACATAATACAAACTCGTATACAAGAAGGGCTAGAAAGAAAATACTATGTTAGAGAGCTCCAAATCAGATTCTAACCGTTAGATGTCAAGATGCAAGAGTCAGGAACAACATACTAAAATTTCGTCCCGATCAGAAATTGTTTGGTTATCGATCGAGACTAGAGCAAATTTTGATATGAACGTTTTCTCTCTTCTGGGCACTTTTCTATTTGGCACAAAAAAATCTAATAATCATCTCCACTATATCACATAAAACAAACTCATATACAGCGAGGGCTAGACAGAAAATACTATGCTATAGAGGTCCAAATCAGATTCTAACCGTTGGATGTCATGATTCAAGACTTAGCAACAACATACTAAAATTTTGTCCCGATCAGAAATCGTTTGGTCATCGATCGTGACTAGAGTAAATTTTGATACGAACGTTTTCTATCTTCTGGGCACTCTTCTCTTTAGCACAAAAAAATCTAATAATCATCATCAATATAAGACATAATACAAACCCATATACAAATAGGGCTAGACAGAAAATACTATGTCAGAGAGCTCCAAATCAGATTCTAACCGTTGGATGTCAAGATGCAAGACTCAGGAACAACATACTAAAATTTCGTCCCGATCAGAGATCGTTTTGTTATCGATCGAGACTAGAGCAAGTTCTGATATGAACATTTTCTCTCTTCTAGGCACTTTTCTCTTTGGCACAAAAAAATCTAATAATCTTCACAAATATATGACATAATAAAAACTTATATACGAGGAGGGCTAGACAGAAAATACTTAGTTAGAGAGCTCCAAATTAGATTCTAACCGTTAGATGTCAAGATGCAAGACTCAGGAACAGCATACTAAAATTTTGTCCTGATCAGAAATTATTTGGTTATCGATCGAGACTAGAGCAAATTTTGATATGAACATTTTCTCTCTTCTGGGCACTTTTCTATTTGGCACAAAAATATCTAATAATCATCACCAATATATGACATAATACAAACTCGTATACAGGGAGGGCTAGACAGAATATACTTTGCTAGAGAGCTTCAAATCAGATTCTAACCGTCGGATGTCAAGCGGCAAGACTCGAGAACAACATACTAATATTTCATCACGATCAGAGATCGTTTGGTAATCAATCGAGACAAAAGTAAATTTTGATATGAATGCTTTCTCTCTTCTAGGCACTTTTTTCTTTGGCACAAAAAAATTTTATAATCATCGCCAATATATGACATAATACAAACTTATATACAAGGAGGGCTAGACAAAAAATGCTATGTTAGAGAGCTCTAAATCAGATTCTAACCGTTGGATGTCAAGATGCAAGACTCAGGAACAACATACTAAAATT
>JAOSBL010154925.1:0-12290 GCA_027568915.1 Erythroxylum roraimae | reverse complement strand
TTGGGTCGGGTAGTGCGGATATTAATCAGGTTGAAAACCCACTGCCATCCCTAGTCATCCGGCTTGGAGTTTCTCTCTCTTCTTTGAATGCTCTGCGTTCTCTCTTCCTCACTTTTCTCGCTTCTTTTTGGTTTTTACCTTTCTACTCCCTGTTCTCTTTTGACTGCCCCTATCCCTGACCTTTGATCATAGACATTTCGGACTTTTCCAGGGTCCCTCTTTGGACACCAGTCGTTCACCCTTGCCATGGGTGAACCGTCTCTGTCGTTGGGATCCTTTCCCCCTTTGCAGTCGACGGTGGCTACTGGTGGTTTGCCGGCGTCGAGTGAGTTGGAGGCAGGTGAGATCCGTGAGAAATCTCCGGCTGGGCATGGTGCTTGGCGTGACGCGGTGGCCAAACCGAAGCATGTCAGGAAACTCCATTTTTACCCAAATGCTCTTTAGGATGGGATAGTGTCCCCTCCGGTGGAGTTGTTGCAGGCTGGAGCTCGAGCATGGTTTAATGCTTTGGTGGGATTCTTCTGGTCCAAGAGAATCGCATTCCTGGTGGTTAGTGCGTGGGCATGCGGTCGGTGGGGGAAAAAGGGCTTTGAAAAGGCTATGCTTTGGGGAGATGGGTCGGTTCTTTTCAAGTTCTCTTCGAATTCCAATCTTGGGGAAATTCTGGAATTAAGGCCCTGGCATTAGGGGATCAACCTCTGTTTCTTCGGCAGTGGAGACCAGGTATGGGTGTCGACAGGGGGGCCATTGATGCTATTTCGCTTTGGGTCCAGTTTCACGATTTACTGATGGAATATTGGACAATTGATGGTTTGAGTCATTTGGCTAGTGGGTTAGGCAAACCCCTTTGCATGGATGCACAGACAACTACAATGGACCGAATAGGTTATGCCAAGATTTGTATTGAGGTTTCAAAGGATGTTGAGTTGCCTGATAGTTAGTCCATTAAAAGACTTGGTGAGAATGGGGAGCTTCTTTGTGATCGTATTGCGGTGTCCTATCCGTGGAAACCTAAAGTGGTCGATCGACAGTGGGTTGCCACAGGGAGAGTATTTAAATCTGGTTGGCATGACGATTTGGACCAGGACTACAGGACCAAGGAGGGGCAGGTTCAGCCTCTGGGGAGCCAATGTCCGGTTCAGGGTAGGGTGGATTTGCAGTTGGGGGGCAGGCTGAACAGCATGGTGACGTGATCAATAGCTGTGAGTCTAGCGCTGGTGCTCCTGAGCTCATTCAGCAGCCACTTCGGTGCAGGTCTCCCAATCAGTCTCCGGAAGGTATTGGGTTAAGCAATGCAGGTGTTGTGGTTAGGGAGGTTCTGGGGGAGACTAGGTACTCTCCTCCTCCTCGAGTACAAACCCCATTGGCCGTAGGCGAGGGAGTGCTCAATGGTGACAGTGGGGCACGATTGGTGGGTGCATCTCAGCAAGTGGAAGAGGCCATAGCCGATCCTAGTCCAAGCATTGGGATTGAGGTTGGGATAGAGCTAGTGTCGAGGTAGCTCAGTCCACCTTCAGGTGAAATTGTTAAGAAAACTATTGCGAAGAAGAAAGCAAAGAAGAAAAAGCACAAAGGGGTGATGTCCCCGGAGTGCCTTTTTTAACATGACGTTTTTAGTTTGGAATACGAGGGGGCTGAACGCTCCCCACAAGAAGCTGATGGTTAAGCAACTAGTTGCGGATACTCAACCTTTTTTGTAGGACTACTTGAAACGAAAATAAAAGCTCCTTTGGATCGCAGGGACTTAGGTTTTTTGGCGCCTCATTGGAGCTACATCTCCAATCATGCTCACCACTATAATGGGAGGATTTTGTGCTGGTATAATGAGCATAAAGTGGCAGTGCAAGTTCTTAAGATGGGAGATCAGTTCATACATATGCAGTGTAAGATTATCGGCAAGGGACTAGTTTTGGTCACTTTAGTTTATGCCTCTAACTTTGCTTTTCAACGGTCTGCACTATGGAGTAAGCTACAGGATTTCCAGATTGGTTTACAAGACCCGTGGCTGGTCGCAGGGGATTTCAACTGCTGCCACAATCCGACAGAGGTTGAAGGCGGTGTGGCTTTTCACGGTGGAGCAGGTAGAGAGCTTCAGCACCTCTTTATGCAAACTGATCTTGTTGATCTTAGAGGTAGTGGTAGGTGGTTCACTTGGGAGAATAAACAGAAAGGTAACTTGTACATTCGGAAAAAGTTGGATCGGGCTTTGGTCAACCAGCATTGGTTACGTACTTTTCTGTATGACCCGACGGTGTTTGGTGAACTTGGATTTTCGGACCATTCTCCTATCATTATTCAACATCCTAGTGATGGCCACAGGACTGGGGCTCCCTTCAGATTCTTTAATGGTTTGCTTCGGGTGGAGGGTTTTATGGAAATGCTGGTGCAGGTATGGCGGACTGACGTTCAGGGGCACAAAGCATTCTAGTTGATGCAGAAGTTACGATTGGCCAAATAAGCGATCAAGGAGTTTAGTACTAGGCGTACTCGGGACATTCACGAGTTGGTTAGTAGGTTGGCTGAAGTTCAGGAAAATTGCTACCTTGACCCCCAGAATGATCAACTTTGAGCTCTTGAAGTTGAGAGCTTATATAAATATCAGGAGGCGCTAAAGTTGTCCGATTCTATTGCGCATCAAAAATCCCGACAAACATGGATTAAGGAGGGCGATTGCAATACCAAATTTTTTCATGCTGCCATTTTGGGTCGTCGCAATACCAACACCATTTCGGAGCTGATAGATGCAACTGGTCATACGGTGAGAGGGCAGGAAGCTGTATCAGCTCAAGTTAGGGAGTTCTATGTTTAACTTATGGGTACTAGTGTTGCTTCGGGGAATAGATTTGGAGTTCGCGATGTGCTGAATTTTACTCTCAGCCAGGACCACACGGATATGCTTACTGCCTCTTTCATTGCCCTACAAGTGAAGGAGGCTTTATTTCAAATGCATAGTTCTAAACCACAGGGTCCGGATGATTTTTCGGCTGGTTTCTTTCAACAAACTTGGAATATCACGGGGCAATTGTTCACGGAAGCAGTTTTAGAATTCTTTTCTTCGGGGAAGATGCTAAAAGAAATTAATTCCACCTATATTTGTCTTATCCCTAAGAAGGAGCGACCGGACCGAATTACAGACTTCCGTCCGATCTCTTGTTGCAATGCGATCTACAAAGTGATTGTGTCTCTTTTGGCGGTGCGTTTGAAGGGTATTTTGTCTGAGATTGTCAATTATGCTCAAGGAGCGTTTCTTCCTTCACGCAGCATTGGGGATCATATTTTGTTGCTGCAGGAATTACTGGGGGATTATCATTCTAGAAAGAAGGTAGATAGTTGTGCTTTGAAGATAGATTTGTTTAAGGCATATGACACGATTGGTTGGAGATATTTGACGGATTGCATGCTAGGGATTGGTCTCTCGCCTCTGTTTTGCAGATGGGTAGAGCAGTGTATACACACTCCCTCTCTCAGTGTCTTGATCAATTATGTTCCAACAAAGCCTTTCAGGATTCATAGAGGGATCAGGCAAGGGGACCCTCTTTCCCCTTATCTATTCACTCTAGCTATGGAAGGTTTGTCTAGGCTATTGTGTAAACTGACTCAATGCAATAGGCTCTTCCAATATCACCATTGATGTCGGGAGCTGCAGATGTCTCATCTATTATATGCAGATGATGTGATTTTGCTTTGTAAGGCTGACCCTCAGGTGATTAGTAGGATGCTAAACTTGATGGAAACCTTCTCTCGGTGGTCGGGCATGCGAATGAATGTCCAGAAGAGTGGACTCTATGTTTCTTCCGATGTAGCTAATCGGAAGCAACTCAGTAGTATGGCGGGGCTGCCTCTCCAAACTCATCCGTTCAGATATCTAGGAGTGCCTATCACATCGGGTAAACCAAAGTATTCGAATTTTCTTCTTTTGTTAGAAAAATTGAGAAAATCGCATTAATGCCTGGCAAAATAGATTTCTTTCTTTTGCTGCGAGGGTTACCTTAATTGTTGCAGTGTTGAACAGTATGCATATCCATTGGCCGGCCTATGTTATTATCTCGAAAAGAGTTATAAAAGAAATGGATCGTATTTTGAAAGCCTTCCTATGGACGGGTAAGCATGGAGATTGTAAAGGGGCTAAAGTTAGACGGAGTGATATTGTGGTACCTAAAAAGCAAGGGGGTTTGGGAATAATTTCTGTCACTCAGATGCAGCGAGTGATGATGATGAAGCGTATTTGGCGGCTTTTTGCGGATAGGAAAGCCATGTGGGTCAAATGGGTGCAGACTTATCGCCTCAGCAGACAAAGCTTTTGGCAAATTCAATCGAGGTTTGAATATTCTTGGATCTTTAAAAGTTTGCTACAAATTCGTGAGTTGATTTACCCTTACATTAATTAGCATATTGGGCATGGTGAAGGTGTTAGCTTTTGGTATAATAATTGGCATGGTCTTAGCCCTCTTTGGCTGAGGCCTGACTTGTCTGGATTTAGGAATCGGTTTCCCAAAGAGGCATCAGTAGCTTGGGTGGTTCGGTGGAGGGCTCAAATGCCAAATTGTAGATTCGGCCACATCCTCGATCAATACATTGATGGTGTTGTGATCAGGTCTGAGTAGGATAAATGGGTTTGGTCTATTAACAATGGTGGGGTTTTCACAACTAAATCCGCCTATGAAATCGGCAGAGGGAGGCAGGAGGAGGTAAGTTGGGCTGATGTGGTTTGGCACCAGGTTGTTTGTCCTAGAGCGGCTTTTATGGTGTGGTTGGCGATCAAAAATAGGCTGCGTACGAAAGATAGATGGTTTGGTAGCTTTGACCCTATTTGTGTACTTTGTAATCAAGTTGATGAGTGTCGGAACCATTTGTTTTTTGAATGTGTGTATTCCAAAACAGTTTGGAGCCGCATTGTGCATCTGATTGGTTTTTTTCTGCCCTCTTATGAGTGGAGTGAGGTATTAGCTCTCATAACCAAGGAAACTCGAGCTGGGCGGATTGAAGGTCTCATAATCCGGACGTCATTTCAGCTGGTGATATACCATTTATGAAGGGAGAGGAATCATCGGATTTATAAGCAGCAGGTGAGACAGAAATATGAATTAGCAGATTCCATTGTTAATGTGATTAGAGAGGTTCTTATTGCATCTAGAAAGCATGAAGGCATGAGTTTGGATATGCGTCGGCGCTGGCATTTGTAGTTGTTGGAGTTGTTTTTGGGCTGTCCACCGGTAGAAGTCATTCCGGAATGCCTCTATTTGTGAATGTATCTAGTTTCTTCTCCATTTCTTGGGATTGTACATTGTAGCTTTCTAACGTCTTGAGCAATATATTCTCTTTAAAATTTCAAAAAAAAAATTCATAATAAAATACACAAAACCTTACTTCCATCGCATTACTATGCGTTTATGCTATCACTTTGTTTGTGGTTGCTGGTAAAGCCAAAAAATGCGTGTTAAAGGAGAAGACAGCCTAATCTATACGACTTCTCCTCCTCGCACCACTCTCTCAGTATCTATTCTCACCACTTTAGAGCTGACAGAAAGAACAGAATGTCCCGTGCTTAATTTGGTTGCTAAGTTACTTACCCAAAAAAAAAAATTTTGGTTGCTAACTTCAAATTATGGTTAGAACAAGAAATGAAACTGCACCCATCAATTCAATTGTAGTGTTCATTTTCTAATACCATAAAAAAGAACTCAAGAAACCAGAGACAGAGCGGCATTAGGTAGAGAAAGAGAGCTTACAAAGACGCAGATTCCACGAAAGACATCAAGAGATACCACCCTGGTTTTAGTCCTTCCTTTGATCTTTGTTCCTCCAAATTCTTCCTCATCGTTAACTAATAGCCCGTAACCTGCCATTGTCGATAACCAGAAGACACTAGCCGAAGCAACTTGACGGTTCTGCCAATACAACCCACCACCACATAAGGTCTCTACTCAGATGATCCTAGGAATCCTATACAATATATACCTACGATTCAGGGTAGATTATCAGATAAGTAACAGATTTTCTTCAAGTAGGCAAGTGGGGTAAGTGGTGGACGGTGAAAGAGGTTGAAGTTATAAAAGAGGTTGAAATTATATTCTTTTGGCAGATTCTATTTGTACAAGAACGATCTTTTGTTTCTGGGCTTGGGTTATATATTACTGCTTTTGAGAAAATGATAACGTGAGAAAAGAAAAGGTAACAACATCTTTGCAAGAAGAGGTTCAGATGACCTGCTCCACACGAAGATTACACAATCTTCTTTTTAACCTGGCCAACTTTCAATCCATGACATGACATAGAGATGCCCCCCGGTTTGGCCAAACTTTCCTTTACGAATAAGACATTATGGAGAGAGAGAGAGACGGAGATAAAGATAAATTACCACTCAAGTAATGGCATTTCATTTACGCAAGCACGTTCCAATCGAGTGCAACATATTACGTGTAACTATACGGATCTCAAATAAATTTATAGCTTTGAGTAGTTACACTTGCACGTCCAGAAATAGAGGTTTTGAGTTGGAGTCGGTTGGTTCAGATTATGTCAACTCTTTGCTGCAATGGCCAAATGTGTAGTTAGAATACGCTGCTCCAAAAGTCATATAAAAGAAACTCCACCCACCCCTACACCTTCTCTAAGAGTTCTATGCTAAACGTTATCATATAATATTTTAAATTACAAATTATCATAAGAGATGATATTGCAATTACCTTAAAATGTAGTAATTATCTGAATCATAACCGTAATATTATAATTACAGTTTAAAATTTAAATATCAGTTTCACAAGTCATTCTTTAAATTCAGATCGTGATCCCTAGTAGTCTCTTCGCTTCACACTCAACACTAATAACAAGATTGGTTAGCTATAAGAGCACTGATTAGTCCACACCATGTACGGCGAATTATGTAGAGGAGCATTAAGAGAGTTCTTTGTTTCTTCAGTCTTTTTCTCTGATAGATGTTTAAGGGTAATACATGCATCTTTACTCGGATACATTATAAGGCGTGGGTAATGCAAACCGAATCACATACTTAATTATGTTTAAACTCAATTAAACGTGTTTATTATTCATTAAATATTATATGTACTAATGAACCCTTGGCTTACTTGCACCTTCTCCACCATCTTATAAATCTTAAACGTATCTTTCAAAGCGTGATTTCGACGTCATGTGGTAACTTTTGTGACAAAAGGGTGGGCAGAGATTATTGGCATAGTTGGTGGAAGGGCATTGTCGCTTGTATATGGACTTAAATCATCACTACAAGAACTATTGCTCTAAACAACTAATTGCCGTTTGTAATTCTGCTCCACAAACGTCTATTGCCTGGGTCATCACCTTCTTCACATAAATCCATTGGAACACTCGTCAATTAACTTACCTAAATTTTGAATAACCTAAGCCACATTGTTCATAAGAATAACTTTGTCTGCACTCACCCTTTAATCACTAGGTTTAGTACAAGTGTAGTAAGATAATGAAACCATAAGGGAATAGCTCCTTATATGTAGTAAACAACCATTTACCTACATTCAAATCTTGCAAGTATGTAGAGGACCAAGATGATATTAGAGGACCAAATTGGCATATTTTTCTATAAAAATGGGAAAAAAGAGTTACTATTGTGTAATTTGTAATTACCAAACATGACTGAGAATCTAAGTAAAGGCCATTGCTTGATTTGATTTCAGCCATGGATGGTAACATATGGTGTAATGCGAACTTAACTGTGCCACTGCCACATCTCAATTCCCCTGTAGGAAAAAATAAAGGTGTGCTTGTTTAGTGGGTATGAGTAAAGAGGAATGAGTATAGAATGAAAAGTAGCTTTTAGTAAGTAACTATGAATACAGAGCTTATATTTTCATTCCTTGTTTTCGACCATTACTCCATTCCTCTCGTAATCCAGAGGAATGGAAGTCATTCCTCGATAAAATTGGCGCGCGTTCCCGCTTCTTCTGCTTTGCTCTCCTCCTTTGTCTAGCTCTGACTACACGCACCTGCACCTGTAGTCCTTTTCATTTCACTCACCACATGCATAAAGTTCCACCATCGAAGTATCAGCTACCATAAACCAGTAAGAACATCTCTCACACTTCTGTTTCTGTTCCTACTTCTGCGACACACGTCTGTTTCTAATTCTATACCCTTTTTGATCCAGGCAAATTCTTAACTCTCTCTTCTACTACTAGATCGAGCTCTTCGATTTGAGGTTAAAGCACCACTAGGATAGGTATCGTTTATTCTCTGATTTGCTTGTTGTAGTTGATCTTGAGGTGGGGTTTTTTGGTGGGTAATGTAAAGGAAAGTATGGGAATTATATTGGGTTTTTTTTCTAGTTTCTGTTGATCAGATCCCTTAGCATTTTTGGCTTCTTGTTTATGTTCTTTGGTATTTTCTCTCAGAATGCCTTTTCTTTAACTGCAATTTTTGTTTTTTAAGTAAAAAAATAGTTCTACGATGTTTGGACTTGGGAGTGAAACGTGTTTTACGCTGCTGACTAAGAATTAAATGCACATTAGAACTTGTGCAAGGTCCTGCATCTTTTCGTGGTATTAGTTACTTCATATTTTAATTAACAATTGTTCAGAGGATGTTGAAGGGTTGAACTGGTGTTTGGGTTCACTTGCCTATCTGAGTTGGGATATTCTCTTGGGATTTGAATACAATTTCTAGTAAAAGCTAATGCTTAGTATGTGGTTCTGCAATTTCTAATTAGCAATTTTAATACTCATTCTTTTCAGTTGATTTTCGAATATCTACTACCATACACCTAACTGATGTAATATTTGTTTCTGTTGAAATTTTTTCATTTACTAGGTTGAGCTTGTGAAATGTGCTTCTTTGTTTCAATGACTTAGCCACTGATTCTCAACCTACTCTAAGATTCTAATCTTTTCACATCATTAAGTAGAAGTACTTGAAATGGATTATTCTTTGACTACCTTGTCTTTGTCCAAATTAACCATTGGTACATCCCATCCCTAACATTGATAGAATTGGAGTTCATGTACTTAGTTTTCTTTTTATTATTGAAAAACATTGCTAGAATGGTTCTCCATCATACCAACTAGTAATATGTCTCAGCATTGGTGTGCCCTCATGGAATGATGCACCTTGGAATATAGGCTTGGATGTGATAATTAATATCTTCATAAACAGTGTTGTCTAGAAATATTCAAAGTTTGTGATGCTGACATAGATTAACCAGAAAATTTACATGGAGATGTCACTCTTTCAAGATGAGAACAGGTGGGAGTAGAAAAATGACACATGAGTTTCGATTTGAAAGCCATCAAAATGACATAGGTTAAGCATTTAATGGTTTGCTTGCAAGAAAGCTATCACACTGATATGTATTGGCATTAAAATATCATCTCCTTTTACTCGTCTATTTTGTCAATTTAATATGTCATTAATGAGTATTCTTCCCACCCAATGCTTGCGTCTACTGTTTAAAGAACTAGAATCTTCCCACTAATGCTTATTCTACTGTTTAGTACCTAATGAAAGCCACATTTTGCATTTCACATTATAGAGATTGTCTATTTATTAGTTTCCTTTTAGCCATCAATAAGAAGGTCGGTGAATTTGTTGGTACTTCGTACTTAAGCAGTCGTATTCATTTTTCTCAGTATTCATTCATGCTTACATTATGCAATGCTTGATCTTTTTTTGCTTCATATCTAGATTGGTTGTGTTTAATACCGATATAGTTTTGAGAGATTCTAAATGCATCATTTGTTCTTGTTAGATGAGGATACTGTTGCATTTGTCCAAAGTTTGTCTTATTGTTCAACTAATATGAGATTTTGACTTCTATGGGTGTTCCTTTTGAGCTTTGTCATAGTATTTTATAGCACTTCATAAAGATTTATAGTATCTAATCATTTATTTTTAATTGTAAAATAACAGTAGTTTTGACAATTATAGTGATACAATTGTATCCTACTCGCAGAAATAAGTACATATCACCTTTATTTTTAGAAGGAAGATATCGCCTTCACCTCCAAAAGGCTTAAGCAAACAAGGTAACATGATTCTCATATGTTTTTACATTTCTTGTCTCTACTTTCGGTTTTTCTTTTTGTTTGGGATGTGTTCAGTTTGTCTTGTCTTTGGAGTAAACACCAATTTGTAATTTGTTAGGCAAGTAAGCAATTTGGAAAAGCATCAGTTTATTGAGAAAAGTGTTGACTGAATGTTATTCCTCAAATCAATGTTTCCATGCTTAGGATCTAATGATTTGTAGATTACTGGGGATCAAGGAAAATAACGATCAATGAAACCCTCAATCATTTTATGCTCTATATTTAAGATGGGAACAATTGTGCATGTTTATTATGATTAAGTAGGTATTCTCATTCAAACATAAATTTATGCACAATATAAATGTCTCTGCATAAAGAAACATAATTTGTTTATACCATATAATTGAACATGGAAGGAAAAGGATAGGACAACTCAATGCGGTGTCTTTCAATTTTAAGTTGTGTTTTGTCTTTGGGCTGATGTTGTTTCATTGCTATTGGTGTTGTTTCACTCTTATTTATCATGGAAATTTCCCATTTCATAGATGCAACCCATCCCTTCTTGGTTGTTGCCTTATTGAATATAGTGTTACTACACTATCAAATATGGTGTTACTTCACTATCAAATATGGTGTTCTACCTTTGAGTGTTTTAGTGGGTAGCATATATAGCCAATATACTAAAATATTCACTCGTTTAATCAAAAACTTCATTTTGCAGTCTTCACTTTTTTTTTAAATTTAATAAGCACTTTAAGCTTTATTTTAACAATGCAATCCAACTATATCTGCTATAGTCATACATAAATAACACGAAGAATCTACTCTCATTTAGTGAAACCTCACTCATAGGTTAACATATATCAAAGTGAAGTAGTTCGAATCTTTACTTTGTTAATTAACATTAGGCAACTTAGCAAAATATATAAAAGTACTCTCTTCAAAAGACTACTCTCTTCAAAAGACTTTTCTTAACATTCTAATCAACAAAAACAAGTTTGTTCTTCATGCAAATTCTCATCAATTTAAGCTCCTTTAATATCAATTATTACTCATTCACCACTAGCAAAGTTCATTCATATCCTTTATTAATCAATTGACCAAAACTTGATTTATTTTTATCAAGGTTAGGAACTGGAAGTACATTAGCTATTTGGTTTAAAGTATACATAGGAACTGATCTTTTTATTGATCTTCTTTCTCTATTACCTTTGCTTATTATTTTATCTCCTTTTCCACTGCTATTACCTAGCTTTTCAACATGCCCTATCTATATGTTGGACAATTATTTTCTAATTTTTTTAATGTAGATCAACATGGCTCGCCCCCTATTAGCGAACAACGACACAAACTAAAGCAACTTTTGATACTTCAACAAACAACAAATAATATGATAGTTTTCTTATTTTCTATCCATTATGTTATCTATTGTTTGTACCTTCAATATAAGGTCTATAAAATTAAAACAAAAGAAGAAAAAAGGGTTGATAGAATGAGATGGATGTTTAGATTGACCATGGATTGTGTTAGTGCCTGCATTAGTGAACTTCGTATGGATAGAGCAACCTTTAGGATATTATGTGATATGGTAAAAGATGTTGGGGGTTTAAAAGACACTAGGAACACATCCGTAGAAGAGGTTGTAGCAATGTTCATATACACCTTAGCTCACTATAAAAAGAGTAGGACAATAAGCCTACTTTTTCTCTGTAGTAAAGAAACCATGAGTCAGCAATTCCATCAAGTTCTTCATGCAATTATAAGATTGCATCATATTTTTCTCTAGAAGTCGGAGCCTATTACTCAAGATTGTCAAGATAAGAGATGGAAATGTTTTCAGGTAATTGAACATTATAATTAACCTATAACATTAATGTCATAAATTTTATGTGCTAAATCACCTTTTAGTTTTAATTTGTAGGGTTGTCTAGGAGCTTTTGATGGGACACTAATTAAAGTTACACCTCCTAATGAAGATAAACCTCAATATCGCACAAGAAAAGGATGTATTTCAAAAAATGGTTTAGGTGTTTGTTGCCCAAACATACAATTCACATATGTATTGCCTAGTTGGGAGGGTTCTGCACACGATGGTCGTATGCTTCGAGATGCGATCTCAAGGCCTCATGGTCTATGAGTCCCTCGAGGTAAATTGTTTTTACAATATCCAATTTTGTTTCTCTTTGAGTTATTGTTGGACCCCGATTTTTCAGTGAAATTTAGAAATAAGAAATGATATAAAATTAGTGTTTTATATATATGCATTGTGTAATGGAAGTT
>JAOSBL010154912.1:0-12290 GCA_027568915.1 Erythroxylum roraimae | reverse complement strand
TGTATGTGTATGCATGACTATATCAAGACAATTCTAAGCACTCATAAACCATTCCAAATTACTATTCTACCATTCCCCTCGGTGATGGGAAGTTACATTGTTGCAGCAACACGACACACTCATCTTGTGCGAGCTTTAAGTCGTCAGGTTCATCCCTGGATATGTGGCTTTAGTAGGATTAATATCCTCGTTCTTTTTGAATGGTAGACTTATGAAGAAGTCAACATTTTTTCATAGAGGATACGGATGAGTAAACTGTGCATGAAAATCTAGACAGCATTCCAATAGTTTATCTCAAAGTCCAGTGTAATGTGTAGGAACCTGTGTAAGTTCAAACACATTTTTTTATGTCAGTGTATGGACTGAAAAGGTTTCGATACCTGAGGCCTGTGGGTAGGATTTGTAAAAGTTGGGCTTTACTGTATGTATCCATTCCAATCAGAAGATCTAGGCCTGGTAGGTTGCTTCCAAATACTTTAGTCCAAACTGTACACTGAGTAAAGAAGCGGATGCCAATCTGTCTTCGAATTATCAACCCAATTTTGAAAGAGTTACCATCAGCAGCTGTAAAATACTCTTCATGAGAAGTTCATGCTTCCGATGATAAGATATTGGGCTTTATAATCGTATGACTGGAGCTAATATCCATAAACCTGATGGCACAAATGGGTCTGTCATATTTATCTTGTTGAAAGATCTGGATCTGGACATATGGTCGTTGTACTGGAGTACGATCTATCTTTATACATGTCTGCTGTAACATGTATAATGAATCACCATCAGTAGAGGTAGATGAGTTTGATGATTCTTCTTCATCAGATGACACAGAGACAACAAACTATGTATCACTGTCCTCACTAGATTGTTTCTCAAGGATTTCTCCAATGTTGCTTTGAGGATGAATAGGTATAAGAGTTTCAAGTTTCTTGAGAAACTTAACATCTTTCTTCGTTGCCTGAGGACACTTATTAGCAAAGTGATATAGATTTCCACAGATAAAACTTCGAGCTTTATTTTGATGTGAGGATTTCTTGAAGAACCTTATAAATTTGCGCTTTCTGCTTATGTTCTTCTTCTTGAAGATTTTCTACCAAGGTTTGACATCTTTCCTCCGGTGGAACTTTCTCCTTTGGTAGACTTGAGAAGAATGAGCTTTCTTCTTACTATGACACTCACAAGTCTTTTTATCTTTATACTTTATCTGGAGATAAGGCTTCTTGCAAGCCTGTTTGAGAACTGGACCTCCTTTAAGGATATTCTTGAACAAAGTATACTGATCATATAGCTTGTCAAGAGAAGCTAAAGAAAACTAATAGATTTCTCCAACAGAGATTGTTGACATATCTTGTTGTAGAGAAACTATGGTCCGTTGTAGTTCTGGCTGTATTTCATCTGGAAGGGATGATATAAAAGTATAACGCAAGTTAACATCATTTCATCCATTCAAGAGATAACACCTATCTGTCATACGTTTGTAATGCTTTTGAAGATCATGCTTATCAAGAGAACAACATTTCATAACGAAATACTCCTAACGGATTCTTTTGTCAATCAACTAAAAATCACCAATAAATTCCTTATGAATCACACCAAGTAATGCTCCAGCTGTTGATACTTGAATGTATTGAAGACGTTGATAGTCTGAAATACTTTGCCACCATTCTCGCAAAGTAACAGTGAATCTGGATGTGAATTCAGACAAAATGGTTATTTGTAAATTAATCTATGCACCGAACTTATGAAGTCTATCCTTCCATTTCTTTTGGGGCAGATCATCGAATGTGAACCAAGGTCCTGAAGTAGGCTTGGTATTTGTCAGCTGTGTAGCTGCCGTAGCTGGTGTTTCATGAGGTGTAGGTTCTGGTCTGAAGGGTTTAGTCCCAACAGTTTCTGTTTCACTGATTTCTAGTTCTTCAGTATATTAAGGCATAGTCATCAGAACATTAGATAATTCTGAAAGGTCAGCAAAGTTGGCTGAGGAATCAGTTAATGGTGAAGAGACTGGTTCATATGATGACTCTGATGTGTGTTAAGGTGAACACTCAGTTGGTGTTGCAGAGACTTCAGATGTATTGTTTTCCACATAAGTTTTTTTTAATTAAGAACTGAATTTTTCCGCAAGAGATTTAGAGGCTAGAGTAGCTATGTACTCTGTCTATTTCACTTTATCCTGCCCATGTGATGAGGT
Organism: Erythroxylum roraimae; assembly: GCA_027568915.1. Taxonomy (NCBI): domain Eukaryota; kingdom Viridiplantae; phylum Streptophyta; class Magnoliopsida; order Malpighiales; family Erythroxylaceae; genus Erythroxylum; species Erythroxylum roraimae. Next base: position 10,102 of record JAOSBL010154912.1, on the reverse strand, counting down.
GGAAGGTTGAACTGGTGGTGGAGACTCTGGTGATGTACATATTTGTACTGGCTTACTCCACTGTTGTGTTGGTTCAAAAGGTGTATAGGAAGATGAAGTTTCTGGAACCTTTGAAGACTCAGAAACTTGAGGCTTAGGCATATGATCAGATGTAGACTTTGTTTTTGATGTTCGAGATTTTTCTTGAGTTGTCTGAGGATGTATGTACTGTCTAATCAAAGGATAATTGAATTTGAATACCTTTGAATAGTCAGTTTCATTTGGATACTTTTGATACATCAGAGAAGGATACGATGGCTGTGTGTTTGGAAAATTTGAAGAGGATGAGCCATATATCTGTTTAGATTGAGCTGCATGCATATCAGCTTCCATTTGTTGTACAGTCCTTTGTATCTTTTGTATTTTACGAACTTTGAAGTCGAAATATGGCCCCATATAGTAGGCAGAGATGTATTGTCGAAGTTCAACATCAAGACGCTGAATCTGGGATTTGTAAGACCGATACATCGTTTGTATCTGTTCCAAAACAGAATCGACTTTCTTGTGAGTAGTAGTGCTTTATTGACTAATTCCATCCAGCTTGGAGTCAATGCTTCTCAAAACTTTGTTCTGTGCTACTGCATTATGTGTCTGCTAATTAAGGACTTCATTAGATGGATTTGATGCAAGTGTTCTGTGTGAAGTAATTCCTAACGCTCTGATGCAAGGGTTATAGACAACCCATTGTGTTTATCAGTACTCCTGGATAATTGAGGAAAGTCATCCTCGTATGGCCTTGCCATCATACAGGGTATAGAAGTAGGAGTCACTCTAGGAATTTCTGGCATAGATCTGCAAGATCCATCAGTAGATCTGCATGTATTAGACGACTTGAGCATCTCTCTAAGAGACAGATCTTTCTATTATGAGTAGACCATTAATATCGTCTTGATCTAGATCACCGCCAAGAGGGTGATAGTCACGATAAGGTAAGCACCGAGATTTGGGCTTTGACTTCTTCTTCCTTCTCCGTTGATATCTTGGATCATCATCATCACTATCTGAGTCAGGGTTGAGATAGATCTCATAGTCTTGTTCGCACATGGATGGGTCGACATCCTATACAAAGTGTCCACGATGATGACTGACATAGACAGGATCTCGGTTAGATTTAAAATAATGAATAGGAGGACCGTCTTTACCTTCCGTATGAGAATATTCAGGCTGGATCTTAAAGCTTGTAGCCCTAGTTGATAGATCTGCTTGTTCCGTGGGCTGGATCATTAAGATTGCTCCTGATGTTGAAGGATCAGGTGTGTCGTCGCTGGACCGTGCATAGATGGATTTGACTAAGCCATCTCTCAGTGTCTTCAGAATCAGAGGAGTTGTTGTATGGAAAGAGCGTCGATGAGGCGCGTGGAATACCTTCTGATAGTTGGTAATCCATTATGTTGGCATCAACTTTTCAAGCTCCTGTGAAGGCAATTGCTTCGGGATCTGGATGATAGTAGTCTGATCATTAGATCGATCAGTAACCATATAGAGTGCATCCAAAGTAGAATTTGGAAAGTTTATGTCCAAAGCATGATTCTGCAGATGATAGTTCATCTGGTGGTGAAGAGTAGCCATGATGGCTGTAAGATCTTGATCTGCTCCAGTGATCTGGATCTAAACTTGTAGACGTTCAAACAAAGTGGGATCATCCAACCTTATGTTAAAATCAGGTGCTATGGTCAAGATGACACTTCCATTGTTGAGCGAAGTCAGCAAGGTACCAATAAGAGCATTTTGGTACGTTGTATAGGCAGTGTCAAGAAAGGATATCCTGGCTGCTGCAGGAATACCTTTTCTTCCATGTAAGGTAAGAACAAGTCGTATAGTTCTAACATGTAGATGTGCACAGTTCTGCTCTCTCCATAAGGTGATCAGTTCCTTATTTCAATCTTTACGTACTGTTCTACTGTTGTAGATCTGAGACCGAATTGTTCTAGTTTGGAACTTTGGATGATTTCTTTCACACGAGGTTTAGTAGTAGATAACACACTACGAATACTTCTTGTCCAAGAACAGTCACGAGAATATATACTGTATGGATTTAACAATGGTAAAGAAGACTCACAAACACGATTTTCTACAGATACATGAGTAATTTCTACTAAATTTTCAATTTTGTTCGATAAAATATGCTTTATACTATAAGGAAAACTAGACAAAGATAAACGTGACGATAAATGAACTAGATCTAAAGAAGTTTCCATAATTCTTATAAGACTCTTCTTACTCCCTTTCTAACCTGAATCAATGTTACCCGCTGTCAAAGATGCGAAGGTTGGCTATGTTTCCAGGTAAACCATAAGCAGTACTAGAAAACCCTCAGCAGCCACAAAGCTAGCAGGATTTCAAGGTGATAAACACGAAGAGGTAGATAGGCTATTCTAAAAATAGACCTGACTAGAACAAAAGACCACTCAGGGTTACGGGATGCTTCCTGGCTTTTTGTTCTGGCTCTGATACCACTCAAAGGGCACACAGGGAAACTATGACAACACTTTGGTTAACCTAATGGTTAACACCACTCTAAACAACCACATCTGGTTGACATCATCGACTAACCAAAGTCGGATTGGAAGTATGTATCACTACAATAGCTAGTTCCAGTTATTAGAGCTAACAACCCTCAACGCCTGTCCTTCGGCTACACGGGCACAAATGCTAACGCCTCTTAGGTACCCTACTTTCACTCACTTACTCGTCATTCCCCGTTAATGCTTCTAACTTAAGGCAGCGGATATGTTTAGAAGCAACAGTTCCCAGACTGTCATAGATTTTCTGATACATAAGATCCTCAATTGAGGCGATTGTAAAGCATACTCATCCTACATCTTAGGCACTAAGGAATCATGATTTCAGGGTTTAAAGGTTTCAGAGAAGAGAAAGAGTTAGAAGAAAATTAACTTCTTCAATTTCTAAATAGGATTTACCGTTCAAAACATTTTCCCTCTTTTTTTCTTACAAACTAAGAAGAACCCTGCTTTTATAAGCAAAGCGAAGGTTAGGAAAGTAAATTTACCTAGAGATAAAATTATTAGACTTTAACAAAAGTAACCTAATAATTCACCTAACCTTATCAAAAACGAATCTACTTTAGCTAAAGTCTAAAGTTCTATAGTAGCTAGGTACAAAAGTCCTAAAGTACATAGTGCTACGTAACAAAAGGTGAATAGAAAGATGATTAGATGGAATCTTCAATAGTGTCTTAAAGGTGATGTGTGTACCATCTTTCATCAGGTCAGTAGTTGTCTCAAAAGGCGCGCTTACTTTACAAGGGTAAAGTAACGTCTCACGTAATGATTAATCCAAGGTGACTTAGTCGTGGTGAATAAGTGACTACCATGACTGTTGATTAGATAGAGAATCTGGATCACTTGAAGAGTTAGTATCTGCTTTATAAAATCTCTTTCTTTTGCTGGGACTGAACTCAGCCACATGTAGTGTATGCAGAAATTGATCTAACTTAGCTTCGTCAATGCTATCATCATAAGGATTCTGAGCATCTTGGAAAACTGAGTTGTTCGGTTGCGAACGTCCTGCAGTCTGTGAGATGGTCATTTCTTTGTCTTTTGGATCTGTATCGTAGTCAGGACTATTGGAACCAGGAATGTCTACTTCTGGTGCTTCTGGCTCACCAAGCATAAATTTTCTGGGATGTGGTCCAATAGATGTAGTTAATACTGATGGATTTGGAAAGTGATTAATTTCTTGAAGAAAATTTCTCAAAGAATTATTACATTCTCCTGATGACATGGCCAATATAGAGATGTATACCAATTTTGGACACCTTGTTCAGTATAAAGCAAACCAGTATGGGTTTCTCTGTATGGACAATGAACAATGAAAAAGCATTGGGTAGTTTGTCTTCTGGCAGAAGAAGTCTAAAGATGATGTTGTTCTATGATAACAGCGCACTGATGCTTCCATTGAGCTAATGGTTAAAACCATTACAGTAATGTCCATAATAGTGAACTGCCATTGTTAAGATCACAGAGATGTTGATACAGCTGAAGAGGTAACTCTGTAAAAGCACAAGCATAAAGGGTAGAGAGTGCCCAAAGATACCATAATGTATTTTCTGATAAAGGATCTTGAAGAAGATGCACATTAAGGTAGGGTGCTTTGATATTGAACATAATAGGATTTCCAAAGGAAGTATGTTCATGCAAGAATAGATACAAGTAATAGAATAAACTACTACAAGCAAGTGAGGCAACTTCAGAAAGACTAGTAGGACTACTAGTAATAGGAGGAAAAGATTTCTTTGTGAAAGCAACAAGAGGTTGGTTAGCCATGCTACAAAATTAAGCAAAGAAGTGTTGAAAATCTTTTTGTTATTTTTCTGAAGAGAAGAGGGATACTTATAGTGTAAAAAAGTATCTGGTGGCCATGGTGGATGCTGTCGGAGTAATGTAGATGGAGCTGATGTATCTCCAATAGTATGACCAACATCTGTCTGAGAAAGAGACAGTTTCTGATTAGAGAGTTTCAAAGGTGAAATATTCTGACAGATTTCCTTAAGATGCTTGACAGCTGTAGTCTGTTCCGTTCCCCATATTGGTGGATTCTTGTGGAAGAGCTTAGATAAGCATGATGTGTTGGCTGGCACATGTGGTATGAAATCTCTAATGTAATTAACAATCCTGAGGAATTGTTGAATCTGATTCACAGTGAGATTTTCATCTGAAAATTGCAATAACTCCTTTGTAATATGTGGGCCTGGCTAATATAATCCATCCTTGAATTGCATTCCAAGAAATTATATTTCGGTTGTACCAATAGTGCTTTTCGAGGTCGAAAGCATGATCCTATACTGTTGTTTAAGATCCAAAAATCTTTGTAAAAGGGCCTGATGTTCCTTATGAGTCGTTAAAAACAGTAGAATATCATCGATATAGATCAAGGCACTGTTGAGGATAGGCTCATAGATTTTTGTAATGGACTTTTGAAATAATGATGTACGACTTTGAGTCCAACAGGCATCACAGTCCATTGGTACTGAGCATTAAGAATGCAGAATGCAGTCTTGTAACGTTCTTCAGGGTGAATAACCAATTGCCGAAAACCTAGTTTTAAATCAAACTTGGAAAATATAACAGCTTCCTTGAGAAATAGTACCTGTGTACTGATTTTAGGCAAAGAAAACTTGTCATCTTGCAGGAAAGCATTTAGAGGCTTGTAGTCTATTACTAGACGTTTCCTTCCACATTTCTGCTCTGAACGTTTATTGACATAGAACGCTTGACAAGCCCAATCCGACTTTGTGGGCTCAACCAATCCTTGCTGCAGAAATATAGCACACACATCTTGTGCGAGCTTTAAGTCGTCAGGGTTCATCCCTGGATGTGTGGCTTTCGTAGGATTTATATCCTCCTTCTTCTTGAAGGGTAGACTTATAAAGAAGTCAACATTTTTCCATAAAGGATATGGATGAGTAAACTATGCATGGGAATTTGGACAGTATTCCAACAGTTTATCTCGAAGTCCAATGTAATGTGCGGGAACCTGTGTAAGTTCAAACACATTTTTTTATGTCAGTGTATGGACTGAAAAGGTTTTGATACCTGAGGCCTGTGGGTAGGATTTGTAAAGGTTGGGCTTTACTGTATGTATCCATTTTAATCAGAAGATCTGGGCCTGGTAGGTTAGTTCCAAGTACTTTAGTCCAAACTGTACACTGAGGAAAGAAGCGGATGCCAATCCGTCTTCGAGTTATCAACCCAATTTTGAAAGAGTTACCATCAACAACTGTAAAATACTCTTCATGAAAAGTCCATGCTTCCAATCATAATATATTGGGCTTTGATATGTGTTTAATTGTCGATATATTTAATCATTTACACTTAGCGATTATTGACATAAAAATGCTTAAGGTACTCACTTTAATTCATATGTGATTTTAGGTATAATTTGGGAGCAAAGAAATTAAAGTGAGTTGGAAGCATTACATTTGGGCTATTTTCTGAAGATTTATTTTTGTTTGTCTTCATGGAGAAAGAAGAAAAAAAAGAAAAAGAAGACAAGAAAAATGAAGTACAAAAATGACATAGCAATATTACAAAATGCAGTGCAGTATTACTGGAAAAATCATGCATTCAACGCAACGCATATGTGTGTTTTGAATTGAACGCATATAAGCTTGCGTTTCAAGAAGCTACAACAGAGAGGGATTTAAAGAGGGGAGCAATTTAAATTGTTGAATCATCAGTAGTATCAACACGCAACAGAGGAGCAGGAACGACTGCGTTTCACGAATACATCCTGTGTGAAATGCAATTAGCGTCTGTGTAACCCATGGAGCAGAAGGCAACACGCAACAAGGAGACAAGCAGAAGGTTTTAAGGGGTGATGTGTGACACTTAATTGTCTAATCGAATGTACAGTGAGAGAAGCAATAAAAGAGGAGTGCAGTGTAAGAGAACGCAAAAGAAGGCGTGGAGGCGTTGAAGGCTTGGAGTTGCGGCTACGACTTGGCTGGGCTGTAGCTTGGGGTCTACGTTTGACGAGGAGCAGCGAGCAGAAGCTGGCGCAGCGTGGTGAAGGGTAGCAATAGTGAAGAGCTATGTTGAAGCTTTGAAAAAAAATTAAAGGGTTTTTGGTTAGGGATTAAAAAGGGGCTGAATCAATTTTTCAGAAAAGACCCATGAAGGGCTAAACGTCTCGATGACGGTTCGAAGGTGAAATTGACGTCGAAGACCCGGGTAAGTATTTTTTTTATTTTGTTGTTTCTTTCTCTCATTAGAAATTGATTGTGTTATCTTATTTTAATTGATTTGGGTATTGTGTATGAATAATCAGATTTTCGTTATTATTCGGTTATTTGTATATGAACCCGTTGGGTATTGTGAATTGATAATTTTAATGCGTTCATTGAATGGCTAATTACAAACCCATTGCTAGAATTTCGATATAATCCGTAATTGTTATGTTGAAATTCATGTTTAGCGACTAATAATTCGTAATCATTAGGGCTTACATGACCTAGGTTAAATGACGCATCGTATGTGGTTGTTGCCTTGATTAATCGATTTTCCTAATTCATAATGCTACTACCTAATTAAATCTAGAGATCGTATCCTAGGTTGTTCAATGGTTAGGCTTAATTAACGATCGTATCTTGATTAAACAAAACCCAAGGGAAAATTCGGGTTAATTATTAACCTACGATTAATAGTTTCTAACAGAGGTTAAAGAACAAAAAATTAATAAAATATGCTTAGTCAGGGTGTAGGGCGAGATTGAACTAAAGAACCGGGTCCCTATCGAATTCCCTACTTTTATCATTTTTTTGCATATTTTCTTTAATTTTTTTATTAGTTAGTTTCATTTTATTTTGTTCTTTCAAAAATCAAAAACCTCGTTAAATGTAAACACCGGTTAATTTCATTTCATAAACTTTACACGCACTCTCTGTGGGATCGACTTAGACTCACCACTGCTATAGTAGTAGTCTAGTTATTTTAATTTTGACTAGCATAACGACACGCGGTCAGGCTTCATGATTGTACGACTGGAGCCAATATCCGTAAACACGATAGCATAAATGGGTCTATCATATTTATCTTGTTAAAAGATCTGGATCTGGACATATGGTCGTTGCACTAGAGTACGATCTATTTTCATACATGTCTGCTGTAACATGTATAATGAATCATCATCAGTAGAGGTAGATGAGTTTGATGATTCTTCTTCATCGGTTGACACAGAGATACCAAACTGTGTATCATTGTCCTCACTAGATTGTTTCTCAAGGATTTCTTCAATGTTGCTTTGAGGATGAATAGGCATAAGAGTTTCAAGTTTCTTGAGAAACTTAACATCTTTCTTCGTTACCTGAGGACACTTGTTAGCAAAGTGATCTGGGTTTCCACAGATAAAACATCGAGCTTTGTTTTGATGTGAGGTTTTCTTGAAGAACCTCATAAATTTGCACTTTCTGCTTATGTTCTTCTTTTTGAAGATTTTCTTCCAAGGTTTGACATCTTTCCTCCTGTAGATCTTTCTCCTTTGATAGACTTGAGAAGAATGAGCTTTCTTTCTGCTATGACACTTACAAGTCTTTTTATCTTGACACTCTATCTGGAGATAAGGCTTCTTGCAAGTCTGTTTGAGAACTAGACCTCCTTTAAGGATATTTTTGAACAAAGTATACTAATCATATAGCTTGTCAAGAGAAGCTAAAGCAAGCTGATAGATTTCTCCAACAGAGATTGTTGACATATCTCGTTGTAGAGAAACTATGGTCTGTTGTAGTTTTGGCTGTATTTCATCTGGAAGGTATGATATAAAAATATAACACAAGGTAATATCATTTCATCCATTCAAGAGATAATACCTTTCCATCATGCGTTTGTAATGCTTTTAAAGATCAAGTTTATCAAGAGAACAACATTTCATCACGAAATACTCTTGACGGATTCTTTTGTCAATCAACTGGAAATCACCAATAAATTCCTTATGAATCACACCAAGTAATGCTCCAGTTGTTGATACTTGAATGTACTGAAGACGTTGATAGTCCGAAATACTTTGCCACCATTCTCGCAAAGTACCAGTGAATCTGGATGCAAACTCAGACAAAATATCTAGCAAATGATAATTTGGTCTGGTCATTTGTAAATCAATCCATGCAACGAACTCATGAAGTCTATCCCTCCATTTCTTTGGGGATAAATGACTGAATGTGAACCAAGGTCCTGAAGTAGGCTTGGTATTCATCGACTGTGTAGCTGCTGTAGCTGGTGTTTCTTTAGGTGCAGGTTCTAGTTTGAAGGGTTTAGTCCCAACAGATTTTGCTTCACTGATTTCTGGTTCTTCAGTATATTGAGACGCAGTCTTTAGAACATTAGATAATTCTGAAAGGTCAGCAAAGTTTGCTGAGGAATCAGTCGATGGTGACTAGGCTAGTTCATATGATGACTCTAATGTGTGTTTAGGTGAACACTCGGTGTTGCAGAGACTTTAGATGTATTGCATTCCGCATTAGTTTTCTCTAATTGAGAACTAAAATTTTTTGCAAGAAATTTAGTGGCTAGGGTAGCTATGTACTCTGTCTATTTTGCTCTATCCTTCTCATGTGATGAGGTGAAAGGTTAAACTAGTGGTGGAGACTTTGGTGGTGTATGTATCTGTACTGGCTTACTCCATTGTTGAGATGGTTCAAAAGGTGTATATGAAGATGACGCTTTTGAAACCTTTGAAGACTCAAAAACTCGAGGCTTAGGCATACGATCAGATGTAGACTTTGTTTTCGATCGTCGAGGTTTTCGATCGTTGTCTGAGGATGTATGTACTGTCTAATCAAAGAAAAATTAAATTTGAGTACCTTTGAATAGGCAGCTTCTTCTGGATACCTCTGATATATCGGAGATAGATATGATGGCTGTGTGTTTGGAAAATCTGAAGAGGATGAGGCTTATATCTGTTTAGATTGAGCTGCATGTATATCAGCTTCCATTTATCGAACAATTCTTTGCATCTTTTGTATTTCACAAATTTTGAAGTCGAAATCTGGCCCCATATAATGGGCAGAGATGTATTGTTTGAGTTTAGCATTAAGACGCTGAATCTGGGCTTTATAAGACCGATACATCATTTGTATCTGTTTCGAAATAGAATCGACTTTCTTGTGAGTAGCAGTGTTTTGTTGACTAATTTCATCCAGCTTGGAATCAATCCTTCTCAGAACTTTGTTCTGTGCTACTGCATTATGTGTCTGCCAGTTAAGGACTTCATCAGATGGATTTGATGCAAGTGTTCCTTGCGAAGTAATTCCTAACGCTCTGATGTAAGGGTTATAGACAACCCGCTGTGTTTCATTAGTACTCCTGGATAATTGAGGAAAGTTATCCTCGTATGGCCTTGTCATCATATAGGGTATAGAAGTAGGAGTCATTCTAGGAATTTTTGGCATAGATCTGCTAGATCCATTAGTAGATCTGCATGTATTAGACAACCTGAGCATCTCTCTAAGAGGCTGATTGAGCCCAAGTTTACATTGTTAATTGGCTGCATTTTCATAACTATTGAAGTACTTTTTGACTCCTAATTGCGACTTTTGTGCTTAAATTAG
>JAOSBL010154813.1:0-12306 GCA_027568915.1 Erythroxylum roraimae | reverse complement strand
ATGTCGATTTTCTTCTTGAAAACCCATTTGCACCCTATGGGTTTTATCCCTTCAGGTGCATCAACCAAAGTCAATACTTGGTTTTGATACATGGAATCCATTTTAGATTTCATGGCACAAAGCCCCATTTACAATAAGATGAAATCAGGTTCTATCCAGTTCATTTAACATCAAATTAAAACGAGGGATTTCAGAAAATATACCTGGAGGCGTAAAATAAAAAAATTCCTTCGTTGATAAGATGCGATAAGGCAGGATGGGAGATCGTAAGAAATTGAGAGGCGATAAGGAAGTAAAGAGGATGGTAGGGCAAAGGCTGCGGATAAAAGAGTAAAAAATAAACGTGATAAAAACTTAGATTGAAATGAAAACTCGATACCCACCCCCTTGGTGGTTTTAGTAGATTCCCAAATTTAATGGGATAAATTCATTCCCCTGGAATTGAAAACTCTAAAACAAACACTGTTTTTTACAATTATTCCATTCCTTCATTCCCAAACCCTCAAACCGAATGCCTCCTAAATCATACATTAGACATATGGGTTTTTCTTTTGTTGTATGAGAATCACAAACCTAACCAACAACAATAAACAAAAACCTCCATATTCCATACAATCAAATCTAAGTACGCCAACAACAAAATACCCACGTGCCACGAGATCTAGCAGGAATTCACCTCCAAATCTATCATGAGACCCAAATATATCTTTAGATTCTTAGCGAGACATGAAACTACTCCTCAACCCTCCATTCACGGCAAGGAAGGAAGATTGCGTCAAAAGAGAAAACATCGTAACTTACCTGCAACTGCAAATATACCGAATACGCGGAACTATATAATATATGTTAATGCAACGCAAGTCGCAAGTGAAATTGTAAAATAGCTTCCCCTTGTTTTTTACTCGCTGTCCCTTTGACTCTATGACTATCTCAGCTGTCCTCCGTAGAAAGTAGATTAGATATGGGCAGATTTAGTACGGCAAAATAGGAGTTTCTGTTTTTGGGTCCAAAGCCGGGGGTCCTCTAAATTTTAGTCGTGTGGTATTACCAGTTCTGAGAAGTGGGCGTACGATAGGATTCGTGTCGTATCACTTGCACCCATTACTGGTTTTTGCTTATCTCCTCGGTATACGTTCTTTTTTTTCCTTTTTCCCCTCTTTATTGACCTCTGCTACAAGTTTGAAGCTCCAAGTCCTGGTCTAAGGCTTGAGTTTTACCCTACAACACTCAACCATAAAACCATAACAGTTGCACCAATTAGCTAGCGTTTCTCTTCTCAAACTCAACAACGACCAAGACCAACCCACTTACGAAAATACCAGAACGCCATTGCCTCATTGTCCGAAGCATTAATTTCGGTTGAAGAGCTTTTCTCTTTTTCTTAGTCATTTGAAGCGTGTTTTGACTTTTGGCTGCAAACCTATGATGCTCTTTGATGATATGAGTTTGGTGAATTAGGAGAAAGATGTCTTTCATGGTGCAAATAAGTTCCATTAGTGGAAGACTTATATACATTTATTGGATGATAAAATCACAGCATTAAGAATGCATAACAAAGAACATATGAACGGACTTCAAATTAGGTTATTATGGAGAGAGTAGCCAGGCCACGAGTGATAATTAATATTATGAATACGATAACAATATTGGTATCGGATTTAGTTATGATACAGTACTGTACCGATATCGGTCAATACTAAAAATCATTTCTGATAATTTTTAAAAATTATAAAATAGTCAATAAATCTTTTACAAAATAATTACTCAATATATTATACTATATAATTTGTAATTTATAATTTTATAGCAACCATGTCTCTAAAATTTATAACAATAGAAATTTAAAATAATGACAATATATTTATGTCTATTAATATTACTTTTTACATATTTTATCTATAAACAATAACTACAAATAATATACAAAATATCATTTAATCATCAGACAATTATAAAATTGAAGATAATATAGAGTACTTAAAATATTACAATTTCATCATGCAATATATAATAATTACATCAAAACTTTAAATAAAAAGAATAGTAAAGACCAATCACTCTCTAAGTATTACAATAAAAGTTCGAGCCGAGAAAACAACTAATTAGAAGTGAACTATGAAAAAAATTACAATTATATTTATATTACATGTACAAAATTTAATACATACATCAAATATAAATGAAATTAAAAGAAGAGGAAAAATAAAAACTTGAAACTTCATTTAGTCGAATACCCACTCAAATCATATTGACCCTAATTCTTATTTGCTATAAAATTTTCTTTATTGAGAGAAGTCTCATCTTCACCATCGTTCAAGTTCATTGCACCAAATGACATGTTAATATTTTCCCATTCAAGATTATCTTTCAAGTCACTCTTATTTATCAAACTCAGTTCCTCAAAATTCAATCCACCAAAAGATCGATATATTCAAGGCAAATTGGATCTATAGAACTACTTGTTTTATTAAGAGCCTAGTAAACAAATAAAATTAAATTATTAAAAACTTACAAGAATTGTATTCAACTTAATAATGAAAATAACATAACTTTTTCGAAGCTTTAAATTTTTTCAAATAAAGACCAAGTCCTTCAATCTTTTATGTTCTAATACACTCCTTTTCTTTGAATGAATGAATTCATATGTGCTTTCACACCCTGTTGCACTCATATATTAACTCAAAATTTGAATTACAAACTTTTGTGATTCTGGAGTGCCACTTTCGAATTGGTCTCACTAAGCAACTATAAGATAAGAAAAGCAAAATTGTAAACAAAATAAAGTTTTGATCAATTTTCAACAAGCAACAAAAGTGAAAAAAAATACCTAGATTAAGTTTATCTCTTTAAAGAATAGTAATGGGCATCCCAAAACACCATAAACATCCTTGTAAATCTCCATTTGTAAGCTTAGGAGATCTTGTATGATGTTATGGGCAATAATTGTTGTTATAATTAATAGGATTCTCCTATTAACTTCAACATTCTTTGTAAAACTTGGTCTGAAATATACACAAGGTTCAAAAATGTCCTAACTGCAAAAAAATAAAAAGTAACGATACCTTTCTCATCTCTCATTGATGGCTGCAAGTTAAGGTGTGTATAAATAAGACCTATTTTTCATATTGGCGTTGATTGCTTTCATCGCCCTATCCATAACATCTAAAAAAGCCAATTGTTGCCTTCTCATCACTATTAGTCAGACAAATATCCTCACTAAAATATCACAAACTCAAATGAAAATTTGATAATGGGACTAGAATTTATAATCTTCAAGTATAATTTTATAGATCATCAATCCAACATTAAACCTAGCATGCTAAGATGCAATTCAGTTATCACTTGTAAATATTTTTCTCAACTTCTTCTTCATTATAACAAAACATTGAAGTGATAAAAAATTAGTTCTAAATCTTGTAATAGCAAGAAGACACAAATTTCTACAATTAATGAAATCATTTCTCGTTAACTTTAGGACCTATGCATGATTGTAAATGAACTTAGTTATTTTTTTTGTTTTCTACACAGTATCATCAGTGATAAGAAAATATCTATCTTCTCTTATATTTTTCTAACATTAGGTCAATGCAATGTGCAGTAGTAGGAGTCCAATTAAAAGAATTATATATGCTTTATAATCTTTTTTTGGCTATTTTGTAAGTAGAATTATTGTCAGTAATGAACTGAACAATATTTTCTGGTCCAACTTCATTCACAACTTCATCAAATATCTAAAATAGACTATCAATATTCCTAATAAGGTCAGATGCATCAATAGACTTCAAAAATGTTATTCCCTTTATGGAATAAACCTAAAAATTAATAATAGACTCATGTCTTCTATTTGTTCAACCATCATACATAATTGAACAATCATAAGTAGCCTAAGTCATTTTTCCTTCATTCAAATAACTATTTATTTCATAAATAGAGCTGCTCAAAATTTTACCTCTATAGTCATTAATTAAAGAAGCTTTATATCCTAGAATGTAAAAGGTAATAGCATCCATCATAGGTTGGTAATAATAAGACTAGACAATATTGAGTGTTATGCTTGAATCATACCACCATCTTGTTATTTCCATGTCTCATGGTAAGGTGCTTCTTTATATTATAAGGCACTATGGATTGAAGGCTAAGTTTTAAGAGTTGTTTGTATTGTAAAAAAGTTAGAAACATGTCTTCTTCTTTTTCTCATATCAGGTGCAATATTCCCTTCTTATTGGTTAAGAGGAATTCCACCTTCAACATCCCCATTATCACCCAAACCACCATAAAAGCAACTTCCACTACCTATTTTGTAGTTATGTCAATGTCTTCTTTCTTTCTCATGCTGATACTCTTCTTGCAAGGCTTCATCTACTATGATGTATGCATGTATAAAAGCCAAAATAGGAGGAGGCCCTTCCATAGCATTTGGTAACCATACACTCACTTTCTTGCAAGGCTTCACATCATCTTTGGTCCTAGCTAAATGCTTCTTTAATTTGGTAATTCCTCCACCTTTCAAATGTTTGTTACAATATAAATAGACAGTATGGTTCTTTATTTCAGGAACCAATCTAGCATGCACCTAAGTTGGATCATTGGGTCTTCTTGAAGTAGCTGAATTATTAGTACTTAAACTTTCCTCTATTTATTTGTAAAATAAATGAATATATATATATATATGTCAACAATAGCTTCTGAACAATCATATGACATAGATTTGCAAATGAACTAAATAAATTTATATAAATAATTTTTAAAGAAAATTTGAGGCTTAAACACATTCCATCCAAGAAATTCTCATGTTATGTAAGTATAATTCAAACATAAATTTATAACTACAACTCATTTTGTAGGATTACATAATTTAACCATAAAGTCATAATTATAATGCATTTTGAATGATTACATAATTCAACTATAACTTCACAACTATAACCCATTTTGTGTGAGTACCATTCAGTCATAAAGCCATAATTATAACTCATTTTGTAGATTATATATTTCAACCATAAAGTCATAACTATAACTCACTTTGTATGATTGCATAACTTAATCATAAACTCACAACTATAACTCATTAATGAGAAATTACCTTAGGTTAACTTAAATATAATTAATGAGAAATTAAATTACCTTAAATGTCTCTTTTCAATTCCTATGAACTATTTTATATCATGTATTTAACTATACATAAAATAAGATAATGAAAATGAATGTGCATTTGTAATTTAAATATCATATTGAAATATTCTTTCTAAAGTTTAATTTTGTGTATTTGTAATGTTATTTTCTAATGATATTAATGTAAAAATGCAAACATTAATTTAATAAACTAAAAATTAATCTCATTTGTGTAATTATCATGATAAGAGTAAACTTAAATTGTGTTTACAAAATCACCTTTGATCCTTACCAAATCAGGTTAATAACATATATAAATGTATAACGATTTAAAGATATAAACAATTTCCAAAATTAAGTTAAACTTTAACACTTAAATAAATTGTTACCTAAAATTAAAAGTATACCCCTAATTTGTAATTTGTAATCTATATTACACAACACACATAGTCATAGAGAACACAACCTCAAAAATTCACAATTCACAAATAATAATCCATGCCACATAGTCCACACCATCATCCACCAACTAAAAACCACTCACCCACAAGCCACAAGCCACAACTACCAACCAATCAACTAATTATGAATTACCACCAACACAAACTTGCAATTCAGATTTCAAAAACTAATTAACACACAAATCACACACAAAAAAACACAACATCTGAGAACCAACCGACAATGGGAGAAAATGCTTAACCACTGAAGTAGCTTCATAGTATGGAATTGTTGCAAATGGTAATGGCAGTGGTGGAGCAGATATGAGAATCAAGAAGGTAAGAACCAAAAGAACAAACAGTGATGGGGTTGGCGACGATGACAGACGAAGAGGGAGAGTGGTGAGAGACGAAGAGTGGGCCAACAGCCACAAGTAGACAAAGACAACTAGGAGATGGTAAGTTGACAAACAATAAGGACTAAACCAACCAGAGAAGAGCAGATGAAGAGTGAGTGAGGTTCAACACAACCAAGGACAAACTTGAGGCAAAGTTAGGAGGGGGTAATTGGGGTTTTTTAATTAAATCCTTAAAGTTTTAAAATTACATTTTTATCCTTGTATATTACTGATATTGTTAATATTGGCCAATAAATGATTGGTGCCATCTAGTACTTGCAACTAGTACAATATTGGCTTAATTTGTATCTTTCTTTGGCTAGTACAGTACAAAATTTCCAAATACTGTTAATAACTAATCAAAAACCTAGTTCTTTTAAATTTTTATTAGAAAATAACAATAAAACTATGTAATATGAATATTACATATAGGCTAATCAAATATTATTGAATTAAAGATTTAATTCAAGTTTTAAATCTATCTGAAATTAATTAAACCTAATCCAAAATAATAATTTAACATAATTATTAACTTGAGTTAGATTTAATTAATTTAAATTGAATTTAAAAATTAAATTGAATCATCATATTAATAATATTTGATTAGTTCATTTGTAATACTCATTTTTGTGTATTTTATCTTATTTTTTTAAAGAAGTATAAGAAAATTATTTTTAAAAATTAAAAATTCCTTCAAAAATTACTTACACCATAGAATAAATTTATGTCTTTCACCCTCAGTGTTTCATATCAAACATACACCAAAATTGGAGCTTTTTCTTTTTAATTTTACTCATTTTTGGTGTTTATTATGTCAAACCCTTGTGAGCTCATTGACATTAAGGCCTTAAATGAATCACCTAAAAAGAAGGTTTTCATGTCTATGAGTAAATCTATAAAGCCCAATGTAAGGAAATTAAGCTTAATTTCCCAATCATCCTCATATCTAATGATTAAAAAATCTAATCTACTCAATTGGTTCAATGGTAAAAGCTCTGAAGGAACCAATTTTTTGGTTTGGTTTTTAACTTTATGATTCAATTTACTTTAATAACTCTTGTTACTAAAAAAATGATGAATTTATTAATTAATAAGTTCTTATAAATTAAATAAATCAATTAATTTTCATTTAACAATCTTCTTTTTCAATTAAGCTTCAAATTCTTTAATGAGTAAGAACAATCTCTTTTAACCATATTTCAAATTTTTAATGTTATTCAATCTTTAGTCAATTTTATGACTATTTAGTATCAGTTGAATCTTTTAAATCTTAAATCTTTTCTCTTACTAGTTTAACTTTCGATTCAACTTTTAAAACATTGCTTGCATCTTTGTCTTTACGAGATAGCCCTTGCTTTAGCAGGGACATACGGGTAGTCAAATAAAACATGAATTTCACTCTGGGCTATTGTAATATCCCATTTTTTTAGAATATGCTTAGCGTTTAACCCTAGATTAAATATTGCATATACATGCATAACATTAGCATTCATACACGAATTGATATTTGTGCACATTACAAGTTAGAATATGCACTCAATTGACTTATTCCGGGGTATGAAAAATTTAAGTGATTATGATGTAAATTGTGTTTTGATATGTCTTGAATTTTGGTATGATTGGATTTCAATTAGAAAATTTGGAATTAAATATTATGGATTGGAAAATTGATATATTAAAATGTACATTTGCACTAGGACAAATGCCAAGTGATAGGATAAATTGATACATGAAAAATTTGGATGATTAAGCCTAAAATTGAGTGACATTGGGCATAGTTAAATTGGTGACAAATGGACTAGTAATTAATTAACAAATGGATCAATTATTGTGTGACAAGCGGACCAATAATTAGAAGACATATGGAATGATTAATTGGTGACATATGGCAGCATCTTGAATGGATTAGTGGCAGCACCTTGATTAGGCAAATGTAAGACATGCCTTACGACAAATGTTGTGTTGTAAAGTTGACAACTAGCATGTTGATGGAGCAAATTCTAGCAGTAATGTTTCTGCTGCTTCTCTCACCTTTCTCCACCAAATTTGCTCCAACTTTCTCCTCTGTATTTGCCTAAACCCTAGCCAAATTTCTTCACCAAAAATAGCTTTTTACCATACAAAAAATAGCGAAGAAAACTAGCTGAAAGTTACCTTAATCTTGCTATCCAAAATCAACCTGTTTTCATCATAAGTTTGTGATGAATTTTGCTTGCATGGAGACTTGATTTAATCTGAAGTTTGAGCTGAATTGAAAGCCTAACAAGTAAGTGACAATTTGAGTTTTGTGGTATGTTTATTAGTATAAGAATAATGCTTGAATTGGACTAAAATGCATGTGATATTGGTGAGGAAGAGTTGTTGGAATATGTTAGTTGTAGTGTTTTCTCTAAACATCCTTTGTTCTTTTTGTTTTAACTTCTTCTCCTGACATCCAAATGACATGATACTTAAACCAATAGACTCATAACACATTTTTTTTTCATCTCCAACAAAATTTATGAACATCTGAATCCATTCGTAAATTATTGAGTGATAAATTTAGGATGAAAATGGTGAGTGTGCTGGAATATTGTTAACTAGAATAATTTCACTGATCATGCTTCGGTATTTTGATTATATCTTGATCAGTAGATCTGCAAATGAGATGATTCTTAATTTAAATTAACTAGAGAAATTTGGTTACAATTGTTAAGAAGCAATTGAATTTGAATTCTATCCTTAAGGGTCTTGAAATTTAGCTTGAAATTGAGTCTTGGATTAGGCTATAACACTACCCGTGACAGAAATCATGTCCTACTGTTATCGAATAAACTCTATTGACGTAGGCTGAATCAGACAAAGGTGTCTTCACAAAAGTTGTATTTTATTCTCTTAGCTTTCAATTGGTGTAAAGTTCGTAATTTTTTGATATTATAATTGAGAGATATGGGTTGTACAATTTTGAATGCATGATCATGCCCTAGCCAAAATTTCAAATGTACTTAGTCTGTAGTATTTTGAGTATAACTCATAGGATAATGAACCAAATTGAATGAACTTTAGTTCATTAGAAACTTAAGACCTATGGGAACATTTTTTGAGAGAATGTACTGCCTAATTACTTCATTTTCTATGTCATAATGGCTATACAAAACTTCCCCCAAAACCTGTCATGAGAAAATCTGGAAAAACTAATGAAGGAATTAGATGGGAACTTTTGGATAACCCATCCCACGATTGTGGGAAGCCATATAGAATTGTGGAAATTGCATGGAAGTAAAGAAAATGTTCTTTTGTGTGATTCTTGAAACAATTAAGGATAAGGTATTTAACTATGATGCATTTGGACTTGATTAAGGTTTAAAAAGAACATAATTTGACGTTAGAAATGTTGGTTAAATGTGTGATAAGTTTTGATTGATAATTGATGTTATACCTTAAGGAAAAGATGGTTTGACATCAATGTATCTAATTTTTGAATGAAGGAGTGTTAAAGTAATGAAGATATTCTTATAAATGTAAATGTATTCCAAAGGTTATGAGTAATGCATTAGGAAGGAATGAAGGAGAATTGGGAATTTTGTGAATTCTTATGATGCTAGAAAAGGGTTATTGAATTTATGGTTAATGAATTGAGCATGATCAAATGTATTTAAGGTATCCACCTAAGTGTTAACAAGACATATTCAAGTGATAATGTTTGAACGAT
Source organism: Erythroxylum roraimae (assembly GCA_027568915.1). Taxonomy (NCBI): domain Eukaryota; kingdom Viridiplantae; phylum Streptophyta; class Magnoliopsida; order Malpighiales; family Erythroxylaceae; genus Erythroxylum; species Erythroxylum roraimae. The sequence continues at coordinate 2,665 of JAOSBL010154813.1, read as the reverse complement.
TACGAATTGTGATTAAGGAAACGTACCCTGGATAGTCGTTGAGCATGCATTGCACGTGGCACATATATATGTGACTAGTTGAATATGTATTTGATTGATCAAGTTAGTAATGTGTACAATGTATGTGTATTTAGATGCTTAAGACGTACGCCATCATTCCAACATTGCCGGACCATCTAGGCAATAGCATATACGGAGTGTAATGTGAGTCAACCTAAATGATATCACTAGGATTGATTTATTTCTGTTTCTATTTAATTCCTATATATTGAACTGGTAATGAATTGATTGTGATTTGTTTATGAATTCCAGATTTTAATAGTTCGAGGAGCTTGATATTCGGGAATGTATTAGAAGTGTTCTATTTGCATCTGAATTCTGAATGATATCTGTTTACTTATCGAAAGTTGAATGCCAGACTTAGGTCTGATGAATATGAGATTCTATTTGTGCATCATAAATGAATGTTATACATGGCATATTTTGTTATTTGATGCATTTCATAAAATGCATATTTAGATAAAGGCGTTGTGATCAGAGTAAAAGAGCTTTAAGCTTAGAATTCTACACATAGAGCTTTGCTCTGTGATTTCTGTATCTGATTGAGTCCAATGGGCCAGTATCTGTATCTGTATCTGAAAGGCGCTCGACCACAACAAATAATAACTAATCTGGAGTCTTATATGCATCTGCATTTGTATACTTATTATTATGAAGTATAGGATCATGAAATCTTTTCTAAAATTATGATGATTAAGTGATATGTCATGATAATTTGATTGATTGGGTTATTCATGTTCTGAAAGAATGTTTGTGAAATTAGTTGATTGTGTGATATTTGTGTATTTGACTTGAGTAAGATCATCAATGATGGTTCGCTCATTGAGTTCGCAAAACTCATCAAAAATTGCAACGTGACTTTTCAGGTACAAGATAGGAGACCTAGTTTCTAAGATCGTCTAGAGGAACTAATGGTTCAAAGGTCTACTAGTTGACATCAGAGGAGTTATAGTTTGTAATTTGTATATTCTTGTCATATAGAACTTTTGTATAAGGATTGTAAATGTTTGTTTCAATGAATGCAGTGTAAACTTTTGTCAATAAAAGAAATGAAGTGCTAGTATTGTATATTCTTTATGATGCCATTTAAGAGATTATGTTTGCTCTAACATACCATTATCATAGGATATGTACTTGAATATCCCTTGGATGTTCAGGTATGTACTTTATGGTAGTGGGATATTACAGCTATGACCCAAGCTAATAAATTTCAAATCTTTTATGGGGAGAAGTAATGTTATGAATACCGTAATAGCCTTGGTATGGGATTGGATTCTGGTACGATACTATATCGATACCGATCAATACCGAGTGCCTTTTGAGGCAATTTTAAATTTATAAAATAGTCCCTGAATTTTTTTAAAAATTGCAAAATAGTTCATTTGTATATTGTACTATATACTTTATAATTTTACATCATCTCCAAAAATCATAATAATAACAATTTATTTATTTTTATTAACAATAATTTTCAGTTATTTCACATATAAATAATAACCACATTCAATATGAAAAAAGATAATCATCATACATATATAAAATTTAAAATAATGCAAAGTATTTAAAATATTACAATTACATCATATAATAAATAATAATTACTTCAAAACATCAATAGAAAGAATAATAATCCTTAACTCTCTAATTATTACAATTTACAATAATAGTTCATGATGAGGGAACAACCAAATATAAGTAAAACCTAAAACAAAAAAATTTACAATTACATTGCATATATAGAATTTTACATACACATCAAGTATAAGTAAAATTAAAAAAGATAAACAAAAACCTAGAACTTCATTCAATAGTCTATGAGGGGGATACCTGCTATAACTGCACTGACCTAAATTATCATTTGGTACAAAATCCTCATCATTAAGAGGAGCCTCATCATCATCATTATTTAAATTCAATGCACCAAATGACATGTCAGTGCTTTTCCATCCAAGATTATCTTCCAAGTCACTCACATCTACGAAACCAGGTTTGACTTAAAATTCGAATTGAAAAACCAGTTCTGAATTGATCCCACCAAGAAATTGTAAGTCATAAGATAACAAAAGTAGCGTTATAAATAAAATAAAGTGATAATTAATTTTCAACAAGTAAGAAACGTGTAATGATCGAAATTTTTATTAAATTACTCATAATGGACCTATAAGGAGAAAGGCCTATAAAAGTATAAGTTGAGCTTAAGAAAGCTTAAGTTCATTTCTCTCTTAAACTCTTTTCCCTATAGGTTACTATTCACTCCCAACTTTTGGCACTCATACCTTCACCGTCTAGAGATCATTTCCAGCAATCTAGGGCTCTACAAAACGAGATGTCCTAAAAAAATTCCTAAACTTGTTTCCTCAAAAACGGCTCGAATTTTGAGGAATCACGACTGGAAGATTCGGTTTATCTAGGTAAATCATCGATCTCCCATTTTTAGTCACTTTTTGGTGAAATTAACACCAACATTATTGGCCCCAAAATTTTTTTTATTATTAGGCATGATTTAAATTAATTTTGAGGTTTTGAGTGATTAATATTTGGGATTAATTAGCATGTTAATGTGGGTAAGATGATATGACATAAGTTAAGGGAATTGAAGTATTAA
>JAOSBL010154773.1:0-12310 GCA_027568915.1 Erythroxylum roraimae | reverse complement strand
CAAAATTCTAACTCCCATCACACATGTACTTTCATAAACATGTATTATTTCAAATAGGGTATATTTTGGGGCCTTACGTGTGATTTCTTCAATGACTCATTATAGTTAGTTTAAATAGCAATTGTTATAGATTCCTGAGGGACTTTTGGAGTCACGTAATTTTTGTTTTGGAGAGTGGGGCCCTCTTAAAAGGTCCTATCTGAATTGTTTATTATTTCCATTCAATGAAAGATATTGTTGAATTCATTGCAAATTCTTTACTTCATACTCTATTTTATTTGTTTTGAATAATTTGAGATATCGGGTTATATCACAAAATTTTATGATTAATATGATTCTAACTTGGTTGATATTTATTTATAGTGGAGGTTGACATGGTAAGGAGAGATAAAGAATTTGAAAAGAAGAATAAGAAAAAAGATCTAGTATCCCTACTCTAACATTGAAATTCTAATTTGTCACTTATCTGTTTAATATATAGTATATTTTTGGAACGTGTACTTGAAACTACTTAACATAGATTACTATTTGTTATACTATTTAGTGATATAACTTGTGTATTGCAATGGTACTTTTTGAATAATATTATGGTATTTATGGTACAATGTAATGGTGTAGAGGAGATAAGTAATGAAATGGAGAATGAGAACAGTTCTTCAAATACGACAACCTCATATGGTAGGGTGGACGACATTGGAGCAGAGATAGTAATTGCAACTATAATAAAGTTTAAAAATTTGCAATAGTTTTTTGTTGTATTAAAATTATACAAGGTGTTATGTCTTTGTGGTTACTATAAAAAGAGGAAAGAAATATAAGAATTAAGAATTAAGATTTTAAGAACATAACAATTGTGTCCTTTCATGGTCTGTCAAACAAACTACAAAGGCTGAACAGAATAAACCTATAAGTAGTGGAATAATTGAGTTATAATGCTCGAGATGTTGTTAATGGATGAAGCTATTTAGAGTAAAAATAAATTTAAAGATTTACACAAACTCATATTAATTCCATGTAATATACGGTTTATAAGGCAACATTGGATTATAGAAAATTAAGTTAGACATAGATTAGAAATGAATGATGATTGTAGAATTAGTCTTACACAAATATAAGGTCTATTATTGCAACCATGGATGGGTATGAAAACATGTCATATTTATGAAAGGATTGTCTTAATCATATAGACATGTTGAGAGGAGTGAATTTAGAAGAACGAGATGTAGAAGTGGTGCACAAGATTTTTATTAGAATAAAAGAGAATTACAATATATTTTATACAGAGTTAATTCTGATAAGGAAGGAAGGTTGAGGAATATTTTATAGGCAAAATGCAATGATTTTTATAATATATATTAAATTTAGTTATATGGTCACATTGACATCATTTATCCTGTCAGAAAGTATCAAATGTCGTTTGCTCCATTTGTAAATGTAAACCATCATGGACATCTATATTGCTTAGTTATACACTTTAAGCAAAACAAAACCATTGACAATTTATATTAGCTCTTTTGTACATTGTTAAGGTGTATAAACGAGAATATGCCTAATGTTATAATTACAAATGAGTGTAAAAGTATTAATATACCATTAAGGTGGTATTTCCAACTGTAACAAACTGTGCTTGTGGTATATACTAAAGAAATTACTTGAGAAATTTAGTATCCACAAAAGTTATAAGAATTTGCAGGATACATTTATAGATGTTGTGAATGATGCCAACAAATAAAGAATTTATATTAAAATAGAATGAAATGATTATGGAGTTTGACTTAGAAAAAAATTAATGGGTTGTCTCTATTTGATGAAAGAATCAAGTGGGATCTAACATATGTCGAAGGGTGTTATTTTAGGAGAAATATAGGTGATATAAAGAAGTGAGGAAATAAATGCTTACTTTGAAAACTATGTTCATACTAGTAGCAACAACAACAACAACATCACCTAGTAAAAATCTTGTTGGCACGTGAGGTCTTAGGAAAAGGTCAAACATGAAATGAAGTTTGATTACTTGTGGGGGGCAGTAGTGTATCATTAGTGACAGAATTTGATATTAAGAAAAAAAATTTAAAAACACATACCAATATTATGTTTCATATTATACAACAACTAATAAGTGCGATGTATTATGAGATAAGAAAAAGTTAGACTAAAGGGAATAATAAGTCATACAAGGTAAAGGAGATGTATGAAGGATGCAATATGCTTAGGATGTACATAGTTACATTAAATGAGTCACCCCTACTTGCTAAATACAATTGGTTATTGTTTGAATTTAAAAGGATTGTTTGTCGAAACATATTCAAAATTTTGAGTAAGGCGAAGATAAAAAAAATTTCAAAATTCAATTTGTTAAGATATGGTATATACAAATAAAGGTTGGCAACAATTAAAAAGATGATATTATTCTTAGCAAGAAAAAAATTAAAATTGACTTGTTATAAAGCCCTTAATTACAGGGTAAACTCAAATTAAATTTTGATTGCTTATATAATCCCTTTTAAAAGATGTTGGGGGAACCAATTGTCTCTAAGTCATGTTGTAGGTTAAGAAAAAAAAAAGTTGAAATATCAAGTAGAGGAGATCTAAAAGAAGAAACATAAAGAAAAAGAGGTTAGTTGTTAAAGATTCATATTAATAGCAATAAAATCACATATTGAAAGTGTTTGCTACATCTGATAAGGCTCTTTCCAGAACCTTAATAATGCAATTATCATCTATAAAGCTCATCAGGATAAAAGGTGTGCGTGATCGTATTATGTGCATGAGGGACATAGCGGCTCAGCTAGAAACCTTAGAAGTGAAAATGTCATAATCTTTCCTGGATCATTTTATTCTGAACACTCTGCCCCAACAATATGGTCATTTTAAAATTTCTTACAACACATGTAAGAATAAATGGTCAATTAATGAGCTGTTGATCATGTGTGCTCAAGAAGAAGGGAGATTAGCTATGGAAGAGGGTGAAAAAGTGAACTTGACTACTCTAGGAAAGATAAAGAAGGATCAGGGCAAAAATAAAGGAAACGACAAGATTCCTCCTTAGCCCGAGATAAAGAAAGCATCAAAGTGTTTCTTCTGTAAAAAGAGGAGACACATGAAGAAAGAATGCTTAAAATTTAAGAACTGCCTCGAAATGAAAGGTACTCGTCTTTCATTTGTTTGTTATGAATCTAATATGGTTAGTGTTAATCATAACACATGTGGATTGATTCTGGTTCAACAATCCATGTTTCAATTACCTTGCAGGGTATACACAACCTAAGGAAACCAGTGGAAAGTGAACACTACATCTATTCAGGAGGCAAGATGAGTTCATATGTGGAAGCTATTAACACTTGGAGTTTAACGTTAAGCACTAGTTTTATTTTCCTAATTTACCTCTGGAAAATACCTTTTATGTGCCAAGTTTTTCTCGAAATTTAATTTCTATTTTAAGACTTGTACCATTAGGTTTTACCATTAATTTTACAGATTCTTGTTTTCAATTATCCAATAAATCCAAAGTTTTTGGACATAGTGCTTTGATTAATGGTCTTTATTCTCTTAAATTACGAAATGACACTGCTTATACTTCTATACATATTACTCCTAGTATAAAACGATGTATTATGAATGAGGATTCCTCTATGTTGTGTCATCGGAGATTAGGACATATCTCTATTCAGAGACTTAAGAATTTGGTAAATGAAGGAGTACTTAGTACTTTGGATTTTTCTGATTATGAGACTTGTGTCGATTGCATTAAAGGTAAGCAAACTAACAAGTCTAAAAGAGGTACAAAGAGGAGTACAATTCTATTAAAAATCATACATACAGATATTTGTTGTCCAGACATAGATGCAAATATTCCGAAATACTTTATCACCTTCATAGATGATTATTCACGATATATGTATCTCTACTTACTTCGTACTAAGGACAAAGCTTTGGATGCGTTTAAAGTTTTTAAGGCTGAAGCAGAAAATCAATGTGAAAAAACAAATTAAGATTATGAGATCAGATAAAGGTGGAGAGCACTATGGTAGATACACAAAGAATGAATAAGCACTTGGTCTATTTGCTAAGTTTCTTCAATAATATGGGATTGTTGCCCAATAAGCTATGCTTGGTTCTCCGGACCAGAATGGTATGGCAGAAAGAAGAAATATAACATTAATGGACATAGCGAAAAAGTGTGTGAAGTAATGTAAAACTCCTTGATTTCTTGTGGACTGAAGCACTAAAGACGACTTTGTTTATATTAAACCAACTTCCAACTAAGGTTGTCTTAAAGACACCTTTTGAGTTATTTAAGGGTTAGAAACCAAGTTTGCGACATATATGGGTTTAGGAATGCCTGTCTGAAGTGAGAATTTATAATCCACAAGAAAAAAAGCTAGACCCAAGAACCATAAGTGGTTACTTCATTAGATATGCTGAAAAATCCAAAGGGTATCCACAAGAAAAGAAGTTAGACCCGAGAACCATGAGTGGTTACTTCATTGGATATGTTGAAAAATCCAAAGGGTATAGATTTTATTGTCCATCTCACAGCACTAGGATTGTGGAATCAATAAATGCAAAATTTCTTAAGAATGACTTGATTAGTGGGAGTGATCAATTTCAAGATGTTATTTCAGAAAAGGAACACAAAAAGTTCATCCCTCTAGCTCAAGTGATAGATTGATTGTCATTCACACCCCTCAAGTACCAATAGGTGTTAGACAACCAACTGCTGAAATTCTTGAAGCAATTGATACCAATTTAATAGATCAAGTTGTTGATATGGAACAAGAGATTTTTGATCAACCAGTTACACAACATGCTCCTGAGGAGAATGTTGAAACAACATTAAGGAGATTTACAAGAGTAAAGCGATTAGGTATCTCTAGTGATTATATTGTGTATCTAGAAGAATCGGACTTAACATCGGAGCCGAACATGATCCTGAAACATTTTCGCAAGCCATAAGTTCTAAAGAATCAGACTTATGGTAGAATGCCATAAAAGATGAGATGAATTCTAAGGCATGTAATAGAGTTTGGGATCTCGTTGCATTTCCTAATGGTGTAAAACCCATTGGGTGTAAATGTGTCTTTAAAACAAAGAAAAACTCACAAGGCAACATTGAGCTAAATAAAGTAAGACTCGTTGCTAAAGGATTTACTCAAAAAGAAGGAATCGATTACATGGAGACATTTTTTCATATATTAAATAAAGATTCTCTTTGAGTAATTATGGAATTAGTAGCCCATTTTAACTTTGAGTTACATCAAATGGATGAAAAAATGGCATTCCTTAATGGTGAACTAGAGGAAGAGGTTTACACGAAACAACGAGAAGGATTCTCCTCTAGTGATGATGAGCATTTGGTCTACAAGCTCAATAAATCCATATATGGATTAAAACAAGCATCTCGTCGATGGTATTTAAAATTTCATAAAGTCATCACTTCATTTGGTTTTGAAGAAAACCTCAGAGAACAGTGTATAAACCAAAAGGTCAGTGGGAGCAAGATTTATTATCATGTGGATGATATTTTGCTTGCAACCAATGATAAGGGTCTACTATGTGAGGTGAAAAATTTTCTCTTAAAGAATTTTAATATGAAAGATACAGGTGAGTCATCTTATGTCATTGGCATTAAGATCCATAGAGAAAGATCTCGAGCCATTTTGAAATTGTCTTAAGAGACCTATATCAACAAAATTTTAGAGAGATTTTGTATGAAAGATTGTGCACCAAGTGTAGCACCCATAGTGAAGGGTGTTAGATTCAATTTAAGTCAATCCCTGAAAAAAGAGATCAAACGGGAATACATGAAGAACATTCCATATGCTTCAGCTGTTGGAAGCTTAATGTATGCTCAAGTCTGTACAAGACCAGACATTGCATTCACGGTTAGAATGTTAGGAAGATATCAAAGTAATCCAGGTATTGATCACTGGAAGGCTGCAAAGAAAGAGATGAGATATCTTCGAGGAACGAAGGATTACATGCTTATATACAAACGGACTGAAAATCTGGAAGTAGTTATGTACTCCGATTCAGATTTTACTAGCTGCATTAATTCAAGAAATTCAACCTTGAGTTATATTTTCATGTTAGCTAATGGAGTTGTATCTTGGAGAAGTGTCAAGCAGACCTTGATTGCTACTTCTACTATAGAAGTTGAGTTTGTATCGTGTTTTGAAGCTACCTCGCATGGTGTATGGTTGAAGAGTCTTATATCTGGGCTTAAAGTTGTGGACTCTATTTGTAAGCCGTTAAAGTTATACTACAATAACTCAGCTGCGGTTTTTATGGCTAAAAAACAAGAGTGGAAGTCAAAGTAAACATATCGATATTAAGTGTTTAGCCATAAGAGAACGTGTTAAGGAAAAGTAAATGATCATTGAGCACGTTAGCACTGAGTTGATGATTGCAGATCCTTTGACTAAAGGCAGGTCATTAAGTAGTTTAAGGATCATATAGTACAAATGGGACTAGGTTCTGTAAAATAATGTCATCAAATGTACATTATTTTCAATAAAACTCTTATTCAATGTGATGTTTCTCATGTGGTTTGTGCACCTATAGATATTCATTTTGTTATATTGAGAATCTTCATTAAGTTTGAACCTAGAATAAACATATGGTTTGTTCATTAATGTTGGTTTTAAAAGAACAGCAACAGTAAAAAGAAAATCTGGAGAAAAATCGATAATACATTTCTTCATTCAAGACCAGTAATTTATACAGAAAAAAGAAACAACTCTTGCCTACTTGAGATGCCCAAAAATTTGGACTGTTACAACTGAAAAATAAAAGCGAAAAAATAATCTTAAGAAGATTTTATTTAATCTAAAATCTGGTCTTTTGAAAAAACAGATCTTTTGGAACTAAAATGCCAGTTGTTCATCACTTGTTCATCACTCCTCCTTGGCATTTTTATTACAAGCACCAATCTTTTGTTTGAGAATTTCAAATCTTTCTTTAGGCAAAGCCTTTGTAAGCAAATCAACAAGTTGATCATTAGATGAACAATGAACCAGAATCACTTCATTGGATTGTTGAACTTCACGAATAAAATGCAAGTTGATTTTGATGTGCTTTGTCCTGCCGTGAAACATTGGGTTCTTCGAAATTGACACTGCTAAAAGATTATCACATCTGATTTTAGTTGGATCTTTTTATTGACAGCCAAGATCCATTAAAAGCTTCCTTAACCAGATAGCTTGATTCATAGCAGAGGCAGCAACAATATACTCAGCTTCAGCTGTCGATTGTGCTGTTGTTTCTTGCTTTTTCGAGCTCCAAGTGAAGATTTCAGAACCCAAAGTGAAAAGATTCCTAGAAATGCTTTTGAAATCATCTAGACAGCCTCCCCAATCACTGTCAGAATATCCTAACAGCTTCATATCTTCATTTCCTGCACTTTTAAACATAACACCAAGGTCTATGGTACCTTTCAAGTACCTAAGTATTTTTTTTGCTGCTGAAAAATGTTTTTCAGATGGAGAGTGCATATATCTAGATAAAATACTCACAACAAACATAATGTCAGGTCTAGTTGCTGTAAGATATAAAAGGCTTCCTATGTGACTTCTAAACAAGCCTTCATCAGCTTTCTTTCCTTCAGTGTCTTTACTTAATTTCTCACCTGTAGATATTGGAGTACTAACAGGCTTACAATCTTCTATGTGAAATTTCTTCAATATATCTGCTGCATAATTTTTTTTGGCATATGAAGATTCCATTTCTTGACTACTCCACTTCCATGCCCAAAAAATACTTTATTACTCCTAGGTCTGTCATTTCAAAAACTTTCTTCATTTCGGCTTTGAAAGATTGAATAAGATCAGCATCTTCCCCTATCATTAACATGTCATCAACATATAAAGAGACCACTAGGATTTGGCCATCTTCTTCTTTGATGTATAAGGTTGCTTCACTGTCACTGCTCTTGAACCTAAGTTGTAATAAATGGCCATCTACTCTACTATACCAAGCTCTTGGAGCTTGTTTAAGGCCATAAAGTGCCTTCTTCAACAAATAAACATAATTTTCTTTTCTAGAAATTACAAAACCATCAGGCTGCTCAATATAAATGTTTTCATCAAGAAATCCATTTAAAAATGCAGATTTGACATCAAGTTGATGGATTTGCCAATTTTTGAATGCAGCAAAGGCAATAATTAATCTGATAGTGTCGTACCTAGCAACTGGTGTGAATGTTTCTTGGTAATCGACTCCTTATTGTTGTGCATATCCCTTCACCACAAGTCTTGCCTTGTGTTTACATATTGATCCATTAGGATTGAGTTTGGTTTTGAAAACCCATTTGACTCCAATCACTTTTTGTGCTTCAGGTCTTTCAATAAGCTTCCATGTTTCATTTTTTGTCTATCATATCAATCTCCTCCGGCATTGCTTTTCACCAAGCTGGTGAAGTTTCTGTCTCATGAAAATTGCTAGGTTCTGAGACAACAAAGTTGCACCTCTGATATATATTTTGTAGACTTCTAGTGCCTCTTGTAGGTTCTTCATCAAAAGATTCATCATCTACTATACTTGTGACTGGTTTGGCTTGTTATTTAGAGATTTAGATTGCACATCCTCAAGACTCTCCCAATTCCAAGCTGCCATTTCATTAAATTTAACATCCCTGCTCACAACAATTTTGTTAGTTTTCAAGCAATAAATTATATACCCTTTTGCGACAAGGCTGTAACCAACAAAAATTCCTTTTTCTGCTATTTTATCAAGCTTGTCCCTCTTTTGCTGTGGAATTTGATAAAAACATATGCACCCAAATATTTTGAGATGATGCACCGATGGCTTCTCACCATGCCAAGCCTCATATGGAGTCTTGTTCTTGAGCGCCTTGATAGGTAGCCGATTTAACAGGTACATCGAAGTGTTGACGGCTTCAGCCCGAAAATGCTTTGGTAAATTCTTCTCAAATATTGGGCATCTAGCCATCTACATCATCTTCCTATTCTTCCTTTCACTTACAACATTTTGTTGTGGTGTATAAGTTATCGTTAACTGGTGTTGAATCCCTTTATCTCTGCAAAACTTGTCAAATTGGCTAGAGTTGTACTCAGTGCCATTGTCAGATCTCAAAGTATTAATCTTCAAATTGCTTTGGTTCTCAACATAATTTTTGAATTGTTGAAACACAACATAAACTTAACTTCTAGCTTTGAGAAAATAAACCCAACACATCCTGGAAAAATCATCAATGAAGAGAAGAAAGTATCGGTTACCATTCATTGATGAAACTGACATCGGTCCGTAAACATCAGTGTGCACAAGTTGCAGCTTTTGGGAGGCCCTCCAAGCTTGACCTTTTGGAAATGGTTGTCTTACTTGTTTACATTGTTGACAGGCATCACAGTCACTAGCTTCGACTGCAATTTTAGGCATGTTTCGAACGAGTTGCTGCTTCCTAGGTTTGGTTAAACTCCAATTGTTGAAATGCCCAAATCTTTTATGCCAAAAGGTTGAATCACTCAAGTTTTTACCTGAATAGGCTTTATCCCCATTCCATTCCATAGCAAAACTTTTGTTTTTCATTTTTATACAAAGTGACTCAGCTCCATCATTATCAAGAATAATGCAATTATGGTTTTTAAATTCAAGAGAATACCCCTTTTCCATTATTTGCCCAACACTCAACAAATTTTGACTGAGTTCAAGAACATATAAAACATCATCAATAAGCTTGATACCTGCAGAAGTTGTTACTGCAGCTATACCTTTGCCTTTCACATCCAAAAGATCTCCGTTCCCAATTCTCACAGTGGTTTTGAAGTTTTTATCAAGATCTTTGAAGATTGCTGCATTAAATGTCATATGGTTTGTGCATCCATTGTCAATAAGCCAAGCATTGTTGGTATCGGTGCTACAAAAACACGAAGCAACAAGCATATTCTCCTCCTGAATTTCTGTTTGTGCTTGTTGATTGCTTTGAGGACCTTTGGTTTTGCTTTTTCATACTTTGGCGATGTGCCTAAGTTGTTTGCAATTGCCACATATTACATCAGGCCTCCACCAACAATATTTCTCCAAGTGAGTGGTCCTTTTACAATGCCTGCAAGGAGCAAATTTTTTCTTACCATCATAACCTTCAGTTTTGTCCTTTACCTTCTTGGAAAGTTGTTGTTTCCTTTTGTTTCCTTGCTGGTCTTGAGCGTGAAAGGCTCCCTTGCTAATATTTTCTTGCCTCATAACCCTCCTTTGCTCTTGTGCTTGAAGAGCACTCATTAATTCAGCCATTGAAAGACTGCTAAGATCGTTGGACTCTTCTAGGGAGGAAATGTTAGACTCAAGCCTCTCAGGAAGGGTCACTAGAACCTTTTCTACAATTCTGCTGTTTGGGAAATCTTGACCAAGCAAGCAGATTTGGTTGATGATCAAGGAAATTCTGTTGGATTATTTGCCGATGGATTCATCTTCTTTCATGCTTAGAGCTTCAAATTCCCTTTTCAGGTTCAAAACTTGCATTTGCCTGGTTCTTTCACTTCCTTGATACTCCTCTCTTAATATGTCCCAAGCTTCTTTTGCAGTCTTGTATGCCATGATCCGAGGAAAAACAAAGTCTCCTACGGAATTCTGAATAACTGTCTTGGCTTTGGATCTTTTGGCCTTTTCTTCAGAATGGGCTTTGATTTGTGCCAAGGTAGGATCTCGTGGCAATGGAGGCACAGGTCTGTCTTCAGATACAGTCTCCCAAAGATCAAAGGCTCCTAGATAGGTTTGCATCTTTACTGACCAAAATTGGTAGTTTTCACCATTGAAGGTATGTGGGGCTGACAAAGAAAGGCTATTATTTGATGACATTTTGGGTTAAGAAGTATAAGACTTCTCTTTGTTTTTTTTTAAATTTTTTTCTCACAGATCCTGTAAGACCAACTGTAGCTCTGATACCACTTGTTGGTTTTAAAAGAACAGCAACAGTAAAAAGAAAATCTGGAGAAAAATCGATAATACATTTCTTCATTCAAGACCAGTAATTTATACAGAAAAAAGAAACAACTCTTCCCTACTTGAGATGCCCAAAAATCTTGACTGTTACAACTGAAAAATAAAAACAGAAAAAATAATCTTAAGAAGATTTTATTTTATCTAAAATCTGGTCTTTTGAAAAACAAATTTTTTTGGAACTAAAATTCTAGTTGTTCATCAATTAAATTGAAGGACCGTGTGTAGAGACTTAATATAATGTAATACATGGAAGATATTACTCGTTATAAGGACTTGTTGCCATGATTCATATATTTTGTTTCTCCATAAAGTCAATCTTGAATTATATGGACCAAGTGGGAGAATGATGGAATATTCTTATGGTCCATATGATTTACAACCATCACAACGTCTTGTTGCCATGATTCATATATTTTGTTTCTCCATAAAGTCAATCTTGAATTATATGGACCAAGTAGGAGAATGTTGGAATATTCTTGTGGTCCATATGATTTACAACCATCACAACGTTTCTGTTTCCGAAACGTTGTGATGGTTTGTTGCTGTCTATTGTCTCTGTAATGGGGAGAGCAATATATGGACAGTTATGGGTTGGTTTTTGGGTCCCTAACCTTCGGCTTTCATGTTTAAGAAAAGTTTACACAATTAACTTGAGAGTTTGAGAGGTTAGAAGATTCATAAACACTTCATTTTGACAGTGGGGTTTAATTAGTGGATAAAGCTTTTGTCGGATAGCAATGGCTGGAGGTATGGTTGTTTCGGTTATACTTCCGTCTATGTTTGGATATACATATATGCATACATGTTGTTGATATATACATAAGGATGTTGTATGTGATAAATGAAGTGCATGTAAATTGATTTAAATGTGATAAATGAAGTGCATGTAAATTGATTTAAGCTCAAACAATAAGCATTCTAAGGGTAGTAGGTTCAGGGATGGATGTGTGAAGACACTACAACAAATATATACAATTTGCGACGTTTTTTTTTTAAACGTCACGAATTGTTCAACTTTTTCGTGACGTTTATTAAACATCACAAAAAGAGCCAATTTTTCGCGACATTTTTATAAAACGTCTCAAATTTGTTACACATTTTACGACATTTTTTTAATAAAACGTCACAAAATAAAATTCACGACTTTTTGTTGAAAAAAACACAGTGATTTATTCGATTAATATTTAAAAGTATTCATTTCCCACCTTTTTTTCACGTTTCTTCTTCTGCTTTCATCTTCTTCTCCGCTTTTCGGTCCCTAACAAATAACCCTCTCCACTCTTTTCCATTCCCACTCTCTTCTCTTCCACCAAAGACCCATCACTCATTTCTGTCTTTAAGCTCTCCCTCCTCA
>JAOSBL010154635.1:0-12321 GCA_027568915.1 Erythroxylum roraimae | reverse complement strand
TCAATTCGTAGTGCAATGCAGACAAGAGATGCTTACAATTTTAGTCCTTGAGAGTTGTCGAGTTTTGGATTTTCTTGTCCATAACTGTGTTCTTACTTCTTGACTGATCTGTGCTGATCTTGAATGTTCTAACCTATTGATTGCCAAGCGTTCTTATGTTGATCTTCTAAACTATACAAAAATTTCAGCGGACAGGGAATACTTAGCAGGGTTGGCAATAGCTCAAGCTGGATCAGTTTCAGACTCAAAATATTTTTGTTTAGGGCTGAGTTCGGCTGAAATTCAGTCAACTCAAACTTTATCCGTTGATTTCGGAACAGTGTGGATGCGGATCCTTTTTGTCAACCGAGCTGTTGTGGTAAACAACAAAGTTGAAGGGTATGGAGATCTCTAAATGGTGCAGGGAGAGCGGTACTAGGAAACCTGTCGATTACACGATTCATTTGAGGCCACTTCAGATTGATGGGGCTAGCCATAAAAGCTGTGTCACTGATAGGTACAAGTGCATGTGGTTGAACAGTACAAGAAAACCTGCACTTACATGACTTATTTGATGCGACTTCAGGTTGATGGGAGTAGCCATAAAAGCTTTGTGTGTCATTGATAGCTATAAGTGCATACGGGTAAAAAGAGTCTCTTTACTGATAAAAAATAAGGTTGTATATTTTTAAATTTCCTTAAATCTTTATCTGTCAGTGGAACATAGGGATAGCAATATGCTGATCAAACATATTTCAGCATATTGCTATCCCTATGTTCGATAACTACTCAAATTGAATCTCAGTCACGTTTGATCAAACATATTTCAAAATTAATGGAATTCAACAAAATTTATCAAATCCAAAATATCAAATTTAATTTATTAATTTCCTCCAAACTAAACTGCACCCAAGTTTTTTCTTTGCCTCAACTAAAACAACCAAAGCTCTTATTTTATTACATGGCTTTTTTGAGTGTCTTTCACATTCAGCATCAAAATATAGCAACCATGAATCTACACCATTCTAACATTTGCTGGCTCATCATTTACTATGCAGAGCTATTCAGGAAATGAATCACAAACAAGCGTATGGTTCTAACGAAACACAGAACCATTATAGTAATGAACAATCTGCAGAGTATATCTATCTACTACAGGTGCTAAAAGTTAATACAAGTAGTAAAGAAGTTCAACAAAGTAGTAACAGCCCGTTTGATACCGTTATAGTACCTTAAAAGTGTCAAACAAATCATTCATTTATGTAAATTATTTTGCAGCTTTAGTTTGCACCATAATCCAGTTTGATGACTGTTATCTGTACAATTAATTGTCTGCACTCCTCAGCACACGCATAATGGAGAGGAACAGGTTCAAGATGTCCAAATAAAGTGCAACTGAAGCCAAGATATACTCGTCATAAGTGTAGCGTTTGATCAAGTTATCGGTGTCGTAAACTATGTACCCGCTGAAGATCAATGCACTAATTCCACCGTAAACAGCAGTAGATGTTGAGCCAAGAGGGAAGAACACCTGCAACAAGATAGAGTGCATCAGTAAAGTCAGAGAATTAACACATTATCTCACGGAAAATGTTAACATGTCAATCACAGAACTGCCTGTGCGGCCCTTTTGTTGATTTCCCACTTGCTAATATAATCAAACAACTGCAATACATTCATTGAGAGCTTGCAGTCGCAATAAGCATACTCGTAAATCGTAATCATAAACTTTAGCATTTATCTGGGTTGGAATTCTTGTTGAACATTTAGAAACTTCAGTTGATCCAGTATTTTCATGGATTCTAAATCAATTGATGTATCCAAACCTGGATGAAACTGCTGAGGATCAGAATTATGAGTCCGGTGAACAAAATCGGTCCAAGGAAGCTGAAGTCCTGACCCTTCTTAGCAGCCCAGAAGGTGTATCCAGTTAGGGAAAGAACCACAGCCGATGTAAGAATCAAGGCTTCAAGTACAATTTTTCCTGAATCACATACAATTCAAAGAGATTATCAGAGACAGAACTACAGAAACTCCAACTTCGCAAAGATTCAAAAACAGACAAAGAAAACGCAAGGAGACACACCGTCTGTATTGGCACAGCTTGCTCCGACGAGAAAACTCAGTGACACGGTGAAAACTCCAAGAAGGATAAGATTCACCGGATGTTTCTGATGATACGCGTGCAAAGCCATAACCACTGCAACAATTTCGATTCGTAATTTAGGGAACCAATTGTCCAAAACCCATAATTGATTAATCGTAATAACCAGGAGAATAAAATGAAAAACGAAAAAAAATCAAGCTTTGCAAATAACTACATACGAAAACAGAAAATATAAAGAAACCCTAAACTTAATTGACCAAACGCATAATTGATTAATCATCGTATCATACGAAAATGTAATCAAAATTCAATCTTTAAAATACCCCACACTAAAAAATGAAATGAAACACAACAAAAAGAATGGAGATCTGGAAAGGACAAAGACGTACAGAAAAAGGGCAAGATGCAGAGAAGCAAGAGCAGGCCGGCGCTGCCTCTTAGCAGGTCATTGATAGGGGCGTAGAGGACGGTGATGGCGGAGACGACGGTGGTGAGGACGAGCTGTACGGAGAGGATGCTGTAGACCTTGCGGATCAAGCCCCATCGGAGCTGGCTCTCCCCGATGCCTAGACCCGGGTACAGCGTCTCGCCATTTCCGGACTCAAGGTCAATGTCCTTGTTGCTCACGCTCTTGAATCCGTACATTTTTTTTCACTACTGTACCAGAAAAGTCTTCTTTGTTTCCTTTATGTGAGTTTTGGATTCGGTGATAACCAGGTCAGGAGAAGCCCACCGAAGTTGGTATGTCTTGATCTAGAGAGACGGGTTTGTTTTGGAATTGTGACAGGCCAATCATAAATTAGCGTGTGGGGTCCACAAGTAAAATAGTTAAGCTTGGTGTTTAATTATTATTAGTGATAATAATGAGACTTAAGGTGTTCAATCCAAACTTAATTGACTCAAAATTCGATTTCAAAAATAATGTTATTTTAATATTTTATGTTAATTTTTTCAATTCGGATTCGAATTTAAAATAAAATTCTATCTAGATTTAAAAATTATAAAGATAAGGATGAATTTAAAAATTATTATATAAAATAATTAATTTTTATCAAAATAATACACAATAGGCTATTTTTTGTCTATTTAACAAATTACTAACACTCTTTTTAAATATTAAACCATATAATTTCAAAAATAATTGTGGTTTAAGTCAAATAGTAATAAAAAAAAGTTGCAAATAAACCACACGTGATTATATTGCAAAATACAAGTTTAATAAAAAATTGCAACTAGAATGATAAGGCATCCTCTGACCCGGCCCGGCCCGGCCCAGCTTCAAGCCGCCCTGTTGGGGCAACCAAGATGAAATTCCAATGTAGGTTTCTATGAACAAATAATTAGCTACTTAGCTCAATGTAATTATTGGAAAGCAAGCTGGACTTTGGGCTACTCTCGACGGCACACAACTCTCATCTTTTCTCATCTTTTCTCTTAAGAACCTCATCTCTTTTCATAACTCACAACTCTCATCTTTTCTCATCTTTTCTCTTAAGAACCTCATCTCTTTTCATAACTCTTAGCTCTCACTCTGTAACAATAATCTCAACAGTACCTTCACTCTTTCCTCGTTAACTCAGAATCAAGCAGCGAAAATTGTTTTAATACAGTCCTAGATTTTTATAGACTTTCTGATAAACAAGATCCTAAAAACAAAAAGTGTAGAGCATACTTTTCCTGTACCTAAGCAGTTAGGAATATGACTCAAGTCTTGAAATTTTAAGAAGGAGAAGAGACTCAAAAAGAAAACACACAAATCAAACTTCATTACTAAACTTTGAATTGCATTTGTACTTGAATGGACCAAATTGGTTCGGTCAAAACATAAAAAATGACATTGTTGCCCACCTGGGCCTAAATCTCAGATTCATCATAATCGGAAAATCACCGAAGATAAGAAAAACAGTTACGGGACAGATCGAAACTCAGCAAATGTAACGGATTATAATCTTCGAAAGACAACTGAAAACAGGAACAACAGTAACAAGATAGATTGAAGCCATATAATCATGCTTCTACCTTATGCCTTTTAGTTACAATAAGCCTACTTAGTCACAAATGGAAACAACATCAGCCAGAAATGCAGAAACACGTACAATACACACACGCCTACAAATTCTTTACATACACAAGGCCCGCCTGGAAATGAGCAAGTTGTTCATGTAAACATAAGATCGAACTGGAAATAAGCAAGTTGGGTATCCAGCTTCCTTTTTCCAATATCCAGGTTTCTTCTTCTGATGGTTAATTCCCCGCGGATGATTCACTTCGTGTCTTTCATTCTGTCTGAAAATAGTGATTAGGAGAAATGAGGCTGTCCACATAGATATCAGTTTCGTATGCAACACCAGCCGGAACACCGTGAACCTCTAAGACCTTGTACTCACCGATTCCAAAATCATACAAGAGTAATCTTCCATCCACCAAGATAAGAGCTTCTCTCCTTTGTGTAAAACACAAAGGCTTCATGCAAAAGTAGGGAAGACTGATTGCAATCTTAGTCCATGATTCTACCACACCATATTCTTTCATTATCCAGAATTTATTATGGATATCATAGCGGCTATGAAGCGCACAGAGTTTCTCACCTAGAACGCCTATCGCAATTCTAGAACTAGTATCAACAGTATCTGGTGCTAAAATATCCCGAAACACTTCCTTCTCTAGATCAAAGGCTACAACTAGATTTTTAGGTTTTTCACCTTCCTTGCTATAAACTGCCCAATGAACTGATCCATTAAGAAGTAAGCCAGACTCGTAGACACTATTATTATAAGGGAAGTTCCCAATTCTTCTCCAAGAGTCCGTTCTGAGTGAATAAACACTAACAACAGAACCACTCCCAATCCTCACAACCTTGTAATCATCACCAGTTGCGTCATAACCAAACCCATGACAGGAAAGATGAGCATCAACCCCAAGCTCATACATGAGTGCTTTTTCAATTCTCTTATATTCTCTAGTAGACGGATTAAACAGGAAAAGGGTATTCTCATTTGGGGCTATACACAACAATCCATTACATGAGCCCACAACATCAATCCAATATGACTTCCAAGCATAATCAAGCTTCACTGCTTGAATCTCACGAATATCATCCCTGCAACTACCAATTGACCCGTATTCCGCAGAATAAAGATTTTGACAGGACATAATCAGTCTCTGTCTACTACACTCTACTGCTTTGTTACGGCGAGCGAAACCCAGATGGATTTTCGCGAAATGAGTGCTAGATATCATAGAAAGCCATGATTTTGATACACACCTGAACTTACACAGAGACTTCACCGGTAATCTGGAGAGTATATCGACGACGAGTTCTCGAGGGAGGGTTGGCATCGGAGCTTCTGCTTCTTGCTTGAGGTGATTTATTGGGCATTTACTGTTTGATCTTGCAACCAATTCGCGATCTTGCTCCATTTCCTTAGGAGATCTCTAATGGCGGATTCAAGATTCAAGAACTCGTCACTCAGCTAAGAGAAAGTATGGCGTCCTTTTCAATTTGCCTCTTTAGTTTCATTTCTCAACATTATCTACTGAGTTTGTCTTAACAGTTTAGTTTTAGTTTTTCTATTTTTAAATAATTGACTTCTTAATATTATCTACTGATTTTCCTATTTAACCTGTTTTAATTTAATTAGATCTAATTTAATAAAATAATATAATATAATTTGAATTTATTTGAATTTGAATTTATTTAAAAATCAATCAACTTATTTTTAAAAATATTTTTCCAAACAGCTATTAAAAAATAAATTTTATCATAATTTCTTGCATTTAAGTCTTTTTTACATATAAAAATTGTTGATTTAGTAGGTAATTTATAAATTATTAGTAATTATCTTTATTGACAATAATACTATAACCCCAATTCGAGCAATTTAGTTAAGATTATACAAATAAAATGATAAATTGATTTGAAATAAGTTTGAATTAACTGAATTATAAATTAACTTAATGTATTTTTAGAGTTTAAAACGTATTAAAATAATTTATTTAAAAGATATTATAAATTATATATAATTAATAATTTATAAAATGTGAATAAATGATTAAAATCTTTTTTTTTTTCCCCTCTAGGGGTGGTCGAATTGATAAAGCGAAATAGAAGGATATGAAACTAAAAGGTCCTATGTTCGATTTCTCCTATTTACGCTCTCTTGATTAAGCCTAGTGTGCAGAATTTGACTAGTATGGAGTGCTTGATTGGCGTGATGTACAAGCTATTACACTAATTCGAAAGATTTACTTAATGCGCATCCAAACGATAGTGGTTGTATATTCTCTGTCAAAAAAATTAAAATTAAAATTATATATATATATATATATATATATATAAACATTTTTTATAAATTTAAAGATAAGGATAACCATGAATCCAGTCACAACTTTGACTCTTTAAATTCTAATTCTCACTTATCAAGTATTAGATATCAAATCAAACGGAACTCATCCACGTGGAACTTCCATTATCATCTAGAAGATGTAATTAGCTATTAAATTTAAAATTTAAAATTTATTATTATCATCAACACCCAATTATAATCTCGCTAAGTCGTAGATTTTGAGAATGTCTAATAATATACAACATATGACAAAAATATTAAATTAATTGATTTAATTTGAATTATAAAATAATTAATTTTTTATAAATTGAATCCAAAAAGTTAAAAGCTGACCTAAAAAATTAGATAATTGAAAATTATTATGATTAAAAATCAGTTGAACAAATACAGAGAGGTTAATTTGGTGAGGATTGCAGTAATTAGTCCCTGGGGTTATAGCCCATTCGGTGAAGTTAGTCTGGCAATGCGTTTTTGAAGAATTTGCAGCTAAGGTTACATCCTGAGAATTCCCTCTGTTCTGGATCGTATATGTATATCTTCTTCTCTGTAACCGGACTCCTCTGTTTTCTCTCTTCTCTTCTTTGGATGGATTTTCAGAGCATTCAGTACAACTTTTCCATCTCTTCTGTACCAGAATGGTCTCAATTGGTTCCAGTACGGCAATTCTTCCATATTTGGGATGCTCACTGTCTTGTTCCTATCTACCAAATTTAACTCAACCAATACCAGTTTCCATATATCACTATGGCCTTCCTGGTTGTAGTGAATCCAAGAAAGACATCCTCTGATAGTTCTGATCTCTAACTCAGAACAGAGGTTCTTGCGGTTTATTTCAGAAGGTAATAAGATCAAGGTAGGCTTGTCCTCGACCAAATCGAAACGAAGAATGCCTCTTATGAATCGAACGGATTAGGAATTCCAAGTGATGTACTTGACCAGCCAAAACAGAGCATGATAACAAAGAGTCCCTGCTTGTGACCACCTAACAACACAGTGACAGTACCCCGACAAGCCCATTACAAGAACCAATCACAGTGACAGTACCCGACGAGCTTCGACCGGAAACTCATCCCGTTTCATTTGACGTGCAAGTTTTCGCAGTCCAAGAGCATAAAGAACGTGAAGAGGACGAGAGGATCACTGTGCCACCATCCCCTGTCTCGGAAACATAGTTTAACTGTTTCTTGACAATTCCTTGGAGACAGTCTTCAAACGTTGGAGGGTTCTTGCAGGAATCTCTGTGAGGATGGTGGGGATAAAGATCTATTGAAAGCATGATCTCATAGCTTGCTGGCGACATCTTTACAATATGAAAATTATAATCAACTCATGCTAAATCCGATTGCATTTTCTTGTTTATATTTCCTACGCTATTTTAAGAATTTGAAACCCTCTTTTTTAAATTTAATTCTATTATTTTCCCTACACTATTTTAAGAATTTTACTAAACTTGACATTAGATTGGGTTAGACTTAGACCCCCCAAGTCCGAGCCTGGTTTAAAACTTTATATCTAAATCTAAGCTCAACTCGAATTCATCAAGTTTAAAGCTTACTGCTCGAACCCAAACTTGATTAGATTTAGATAGTCGAAACTCAATTAGACACAAACTAAGCCCTATTAATCTTTTAATTTAAAATTTGAAAATAAAACAATGTCGTTTTATTTAACATACATCTAAACCTGACCTAGTTAATATAATTTTTTATATAGAAAAGTCCAAATTCGATCAACTCTACTAAAACTTATTAACTTCGAATCAAACAACAACAGACACCCGATGAAAGTCCCACTGAGATACGGAATCTAGGAAAATTGGATAGTACTCAGCCTTAACTTACTTAATAGAGAGGTTATTTCCGAGGCTATTCAAACCAAACAAAAATAGTCATGTCTAAACTTTGCCGAAGTCAATAAGGCTAACAATTTTGCTCGATTTGACCCATAGTCAATGTGCCAAACTTGATAATTTCAATCTGAAATTTGAGTATTCAAGTTTGTTTGATTTCCGGGTTGACAATCAAATTTTCAAACTTACAAATCATAGTAAATATTTTGAATCTGATTCAACCCAATCTGACATTTAGGGATGAAATCAATTTTGATTTTTCAGACTTGACAAAATTCGATCCCCCATTGCTAACCCTAGAGTCAAAGTCACACAAATATATATATATATATGCTCGTTCATTTATAAAGGCACTATACATTGATTCAGACAAGAAAATAGTCAAACATGAACGCACCACCTACAATTCCAGTAAGACATAGGAGAGAAACAAAATCTGCCATTCCCAATGAAGAGTCTGACAAGAAGTAGATTTTGTGAGTGTTACTGTCACCCCTAAAACCACGAACAATCATTGCCTACATCATAATAGCAAGAAAAGCACATTCAACAATCCGGGAGATTAATATAAATAAGATCACGAATTTTCATAGGAAAATCATGGACAGATACTAATTAATATGTCTATAGAGCAATGAGAATCAGAACATCTAAGAGCAGACAAAAAAAAAACACAATGAGAAGGACAAGTGAGGATAAAAACCTGAGAGATCTGTTCTGAATGGCTGAAAATATTTGTGAAGATCCTACGTATGTAGGCAGCAAAAACTGTTTCAGAGAACAAATGTCAAACAAATTCTAATAGTGTGTACTTGTATATATTCAAGCAAATTGATTTCCAGTTTATGTACTCGATACCTAGTTACTAACATGTGGTGTCTCAGATTAGAAGGGCAATCACAAAAATATCCTTCATGTAATATGAATGAATACAGATTGTTTCTTCTCTTGTTGTCAGTCTTTTTGAGACCGTGTAAAAGACAGGTTTGTTTGCTTACTATCAATTGTCTCCATTACTGTCAATTGTTGCCAATTTATCCTGCGAGATACAATTCCTAGGGCGACATTTCGGACCTGTGGATGATATACAGAATGATGGTGAATTCACTATAACACCAGTAAATAATTTAATTGATCATTGGTTATAAGCTAGATCAATATAACATCAGAGTATTATTTTATCAATTTTTTTACCTCATCAAACACTAGATTGATGAACCTCAGAGAGAGCAAGAGGGTGAGAATGATTTCAGCAACTGGAACACCAACATATCTTAGAGGGAGCATAAACCAACGTAAAGCAAACGCCAATTGTTCCGGTGTGGTGGTTGCCAGGCAGAGGCTTGCACTTTGGAAAATCTTTCAAAAAATATAGACCTAATACTCAGAGCAATGAAGACTATATTTGTTCAAATCCATTAGTTAATTGAAAGTCAAAAGCATAACCAGGTTGATAACCCTCAACAAATAAAACTTGAAGAACCAAAAACTCGATGAACACAGAATATACAATCTTTCTACTGGATTTCATAACAAACAGGAAAAAGCGTCTTTTCATTTTATAGCTGATTTTAGCTACATGACATAGCATGGCATGAACTCCCAACAAGTAAGACAGTTAGATATAGAATGAAACAAGAAATTGTTGAACATATCTAATTTCACCAAATTTATCAAAAGTTTCAGGGAAGTGGGCAAAATTGAAGAACAAATTAACCAGTTCGTTTATATGTTAGGCATAATGTTCAACTTCTTATCTGGATCTAAGAAATTCACGTATGAGGGCCTGGATGTTTGAAATACTTTTTTCTTTTTGTCTTTCGTCCTTTCCACGCTTTATGACGCAACTCCAAGCCAACCATAAGAACCAAAAAACGATAGTAAAATGATTTAAGATGCCACAAATTGAAAGGTGATGCAGGCTAATAAAGACATACAGATAATATTACTGAAAAGAGTAGCAAGCAACTCACAATGAAGGTTAAGCAGGCTGCGGTGCTTGCTACTGACAAACCCTTTCTCGTAAATTGCAATGGGCCTAACTTCAGAATTACATATGAATAACCTGCCAAAGAGACTGGAAGTTTAGGCAAACCCATCATAGCAGGGGGTGGGGTCCTTAACTGCACTAGCGGAGGAGCACCATCTGCACCTAGACCCAACATCACGAACAGAATACCAGAAAGCAATGAAACCCTTCCCAACTGGTCCTATAAGGATCAATATAAATTCGGTAAAAGATCAGCAGTGTAACAGACTATTGAAGAGCATAAGAACATGCTATGGGAAAACCAAATTCCAATTGAAATGAAATCTTTAGGATAAATCAGATCATTTAGGAGGAACAATGAAAGAAAATCAATTCAAATCCTGTCTTTTCAAATTGAGAGAGATCAAGAATTCTCACCATTATTACCAAAAAAAAAAAAAGAATTCTCACCATTTCTTAGATTCATGAACTCAATTCATTTTAGTGGGATACCCAACACACACACACACCACAAACTTTTATCTCTTTCTAGTGAACTAAGATGCTTAAAGTCACAGATTTGATGCTGAGACAATAAAAAAGCCCAATTCATCAACGAGCTGTTCAAGAGCAGTAACTACATTTTAAAAGTACAACAGCTCTTACGTACCATCCACACCTGTCTTGGGAGAATCCATATTGACAGAAGAGCAGTAAAGATTACCAGTCCAAAACGCATCACTATGTGTGACCTTGCTGGTAAGACAACTAGAGCTAAGAGCCATACCTGCATAACCAAGTAACTGTATCAACTTAAAAAGGTAAAACCATTGACGTCCTCCAAAGTTGCTGCAAACAGACACTAGAAGACAGAAACCAAGACAGAAAATGAATCTTACATTAAAAAACTAATCATACTGCAGGCAAGTGACACTGGAACACTAAAAGAAAGTAGTTAAAAGCCTATGAACATACTGACAAAATATTACAACAATAAGTCAAAATTATACAATAATTAATGAATTGTCATAAGCATATATATATATATATGAACAAATGAAGATCACGAGCGAGAAGTTTATGAATTTGGGACATTACCAATTTGATTCTAGGGTCCACAGAATGCAGAAACGTGGTGGGAGAAGAAATGAACTGGGCAATGGGACTGGCGGCTGCACCGGAAATCAGTTTAAATATCTTATCCGCCGCAAAAGCTCCGATGGGCAACCGGCTAATCCAGTTATTAGTCTCCCCACCGTTGCTCGTCGAAGCTCTAATCCTTAAACCCCTCGGCTTGGAAATAGAAATAGAAGATTTGGGGTTTAATCGGTTCTTGCAGTGAAATTGGGCGAGATTTGGAGGAAACAGAATTTTGGAATTAGGGTTCAGAGAAGAAGAGAAAGTGGTAATCGGAATTGTAAGGTACGTGCAGCTCATGGGAGCAAGTGATGACGAAGTTCCGTACAGTTGTTAATGGAGATTATAAGGCGGGAATTAGAATTATAGCAGTTAATCCATTTTATTTTCTTTATTTTTTCCTTAAAATCATTAGACTTATTTAAGAGTTTCATTAAAAATATTTTAATTCTAATATAACAAAAGTTCAATAACGTGTTATGATTATTTTTTTTTGACAACGGAGGGAGCGATAGTCGTTATTCTTTAAACGTGCGCCGGGTAAATCTCCGTATTGACATAATAATCTGTAAATCATGTCAATCGGGTATTTTGTATTAGATAAAACCCATTGTTTTGAAACCTAGAGCGGATCGGTCGGTTCGACCGATTCGACCGGTGACCAGTCGGCTATCCGGTCCGGGTGACTTTTAAAAACCGGTCTTTAATTGAATCAGTGAGAACCGGTAAAAACCGGTCAATTGACCGGTCGAACCGGTCGGTTCGACCACTGGTTTAATGACTTTTTATTTTTTTAATATTTTTTATATTATTTGGTATATTTTTTATTTTTTTAATATTACTAATATTATATATAATTAAATATAATTATTGCATAATTATGACATCACACTGATTCGACCGGTGGTTGAACCGGTCACCAATAAAGCTTTTG
>JAOSBL010154628.1:0-12321 GCA_027568915.1 Erythroxylum roraimae | reverse complement strand
CTGTCATCAACGAATAATGGATTAAACAATGGAGTTATCAAGGAAAAGAAAGGAAGATCTATAAACCTTTAAATCTGGTACCTTCTTTGTGGATAAGTTATCCTCCCCATCCTTTCTGGCTAGTCTACAAAGCCCCTATTCCCAGACGAATGAAACCCAGATTAATCAAACCCAAGATGTCAACAGTGTTGATTGAAGAAGGCATCAAGTAAGGTAATAAAGCATAAAATAATACTGACCTAAGTCAGGACTTCAATTGCTGGCTAGTCACCGAAGAGCTGAGACCTAAGCGAGTTTCACCCTCTTCCGAAAATAAAGAAATTTCTATTTAAATAGCCCTAATCTCTAAAGGGGATCTGAGATGGAATTAGATACCTGAGGAAAGTAGCTACTGAGAGCAGAACTGAGAAGAGGAGTCTCATGGATCATCACAAGCATCGCCATTGGAGCATCGCAACCATCCTCCTTAATGGAGTAAAAGATCAAAGATTCGAGAAAGAAAAAATTCGTTTTACCCTAATCGTCAAAAGATGTCTTTTGTTGAACGTTGCCATTTCAACTATTTCATGTGTATCTAGTGAGCCAAGTGGGTCTATCCACGAGGGATAGCCATTCAGATGTATATCTTCTCTAATTTTTAATGAAATTATTTCATTTCTCAAAAAAAAGGTAAAAGTTAATTTCTTATGTGTTTACTGACTTAAACATTTTAGATTTAAGTTGTACTTGAGAGAATGATTCCTATTAGTGATTTGAATGATGATGGACCGAGAGTGGAGATATGATGATCTTATAAATACCAATTAGATTTAATTTATTATATATTTGAATTATTAACTTGTTAAATAAATTATATGTATCAAATGATTTATTCGTTATGTATTTGAAGCATAATAGTTGAACTCTCTACTTTTATATATAAAAAAACTTTTATTAAGTTTGGGCTGGTCGGCCCATCCATAGATGGTGACCTAAACCTAGCAGGTATTTCTTATATAAGGTACTATCTCATCTCAACACAGGTATAATACTAGAACCCTACTTTTCTTTATACAGCTACCAAAACCCTTACCAAAAGACTAACTTGAGCGTCGGAGGGGCCTGCCGGCAATCAACTCCTGGTGTGCCTTTTGTTATTTTGCAGGTACTTCCAGCTACAATCACACAGAATCATGGATCCAAGCAACGGCGTCCAGCCCTAGCAAATTCAGACAGAACCACATATTTTATAGGTTCACTTAAAACTCACGAAGACCTATTGTTGAGCATGAAAGTAGATAGTTATTACTTTCTTGCAAGATCACGTCGTGTACCTTCTGAAACTACCAAACATAGGACATGAAATTAAAAGACAAATGAAAAGCCATAAAATGACACGAATGTGCATTGCTTGGTAACTAATAAATTGCAGGTCAGTTTGTATGTGTAATGCAATTAAACTATGTGCCCCAGCCAACAAGATCGAAATGAACATATGATACAATTTGACGTCAGGAAAATTTATACTATTATGCTACTAGATTTTATGTTCGAAAAATTTAAATTTTTACCGGGCGTTATTGTTGATGAGTCATAATTGTTATTTTGAATGCGTTATTATAAGAAAATATTTATTTAGTAACAAATAAACAATTTACTTTTATTTATATAATTATTCTGAAGAAGATGTTGACATATAACGAGAATGTAATTTAAAATTTTAAATGTGTTAAATTTAAATTTAACATATTTTGTTTCATAATTATATTGAATATACATTTAAGACTATTAAAAAATTTAAGCTAAATTTTAATTAATATTACTTGAAACCTACAAGTATGATTTTTTTCATTTTCGCAAAAGAAAATAAAAATTTCAAAAAAATTGACTGAATAATAAGAAATTTTGAATTAGGTATAAATTTTCCAATATAATTAAGAAAATACTTTTTAATGTTAATAAAATGCATAATTATTATAACAATTAAATACTCAAGAGTTTAATTTTCATGAATGAGTAATCAATATCTATATTTGTTTTTATCAATCCAATCTAACTTTAGACGGCCTTTATGTTTTTCTCCATAAGGGAATAATATATAATGTTGAATGAGTATATCACAATGAATAGAAGGTGCTTGGGAATATGCCAATAGTATTATTGATTGTTGTGAGAGTGATTCTCCACTTTCTTTGCCATTTGGAACAAAGTGAAGCTGTTGTGGTCTTCTTGTCCTCATTTCTATATTCTATTAATCACTGACCAAAAAAGTAAGTATTAATTCCAGTCTACTTGAAGAGCATTTATAATAATCTTGATTCTTGATCTAACCTCACTGACCTTCTTAAATTGTCTATACATTCAATTATAATTTTTTTTTAAATGACCAACTTTTACTTTATTAATCTTTATTATCAAAATCGGTTTATTTATTTATTAATTGATTGATTTTTATAAAGTAACTACTTTTTATAAATAAGAATTAATTAATTAATTTTTATTTAACTAAATTTACATAAACATAGTTAAAGTCAAGTCAAGTTTGACAGTTAGATTCCTTGATGTCACTATAAATTCATTTGTCCATTATGTGCATGCTACAGGAAAAGTAGTCTAGTTTAATTACCTTGTGATGTAATCAGCAATGGTGGCGTTCGATAGCGTTGAGCAGTTATCTGCAGAAAGCCCATTTGACTCTGAAATACTGAGGATTCCGATCCAAGAAGATGGTAGCTCATGTTTATCGGTGGATCATAGCCTAGATGAGTTGTGGAGATCTTTGACAATCGAAGAACAAAAAGAAAAAGAAGATTCCGTACCTAAGCGGAGACGAGTTCTTAAGATTCACAGGGTTCCACTTATTCTTCGAGAGAAGGAGGCCAGCAAGAAGGAAAAGTGTTATGACCCAGTTGCAGTTTCCATTGGCCCTTATCACCACGGAAGCGTAAACTTAAGTACATAGAGAGGCTCAAGATTCCTCTGGCACGCCAGTATTTGAAGGAAAGTAAGGAACCACTTGAGCATGTGCATAACAAGGTAACTGCGGTTGCTAGCCGTGTCCGAGGGTGCTATCCCAAGAAGGCGACAAGAAAGTTTGACGACAAGACATTCACTAAGATGATGTTTCTTGACGGATGTTTCATAATTCAGTTTTTGCTAAATGCCATAAAGGGTTTAGATACAAGAATTGCATGTTTTGTGATGAGGGACTTTTTTATTTAATCAGAAAGATCAATACACGAAACCTTAAGTTACTAGACGGGAAAAGCATACCTCCGATATATCCTCTAAAAAGATAGACATATAACCCACAGGCGAGTTTTGATACAGGTGGATGCCAAGTTCAAGAGAACTGGCTTAGTTAGCTAGCCAATCTGCAGCTTTATTAGCCTCTCAATACACATGCCTAGCTTTCACGATCCACTCTCTGGCTATTAAGTTATGAATACCCAAGAGCAAAGAATTATACGGGACTTGATGAATTTTGGAGGATGATAATACGTTGATAACTATCAAAGAGTCCACGTCTAATTCGACTCTCCAATACCCTAGATTCCATGTAAGTTGTAATCCTGAAAATACTCCCCATAATTTTGCGGAGATAACGGTACAGAAGCCTATGTTATGAGCAAAGCCACCTATCCAAGATCCCATACTGTCTCGAAGCATCCCTCCTACTGAAGCCCACGAGGAAGAAGCTTTATACGCACCATCAGTATTGTTAGAATTATATAATAATAGGTTGGTAGTTAAGTTAGTTAGCCATATCAGTTAGACGTATCAGTTAATAGTTATTGTTCCTTTCATACATTTTCTGTATAAATTCTTCAACATATCGCTGAGATGAATTAATAAGAAATTCTTCTGAGTTTTCTGTCATGGTATCAGAGCATTGTTCTTCCGCTTTTCTACTGTTTTTGGAACTGTTCTAAGGTTTTCCAGCTCTTTCGTGTTCCTTGTTATGTCTCTGCAAGAATCGTTATCGTTTCTTGGTTTTCTTTACATTCTTTACTTCTTGAAGTTCTTTGAACTTTGCTGCGATGGCTAATCCTAACGCCTGGACAGCTAATACTTCTGGTTTAATGTCAAAACCAGAAGATAACCCATCCAGTTCTTATTATCTCCATGTGAATGAAAATCCTACTCTAGTTCTCGTGTCTTCAGTCCTCACAGGCCCGAATTACCATCAGTGGCAGCGTGCTATGAAAATGTCCCTGTTATCCAAGAATAAGTTGAGCTTTGTCGATGGATCTATTCTGCAACCTCTGCGGTCCGATCCTTTGTTTGTGCCCTGGGAGAGGTGCAATAATCTGGTGATTTCATGGCTCATTCATTCCGTTTCTCCATCCATCGCACAATCCATCATATGGTTAGACTCTGCCTATGAGATCTGGAATGATCTCAAAGCAAGGTTTGCGCAAAGTAATTCGTTTCATATCTGTGATCTTCAGCTTGAAATATACACTTGTCAGCAAGGAGTCCTCTCTGTGCACGAATATTTTACTAAACTAAAAATCTTGTGGGATGAGTTGCAAATCTTGAGACCCATTCCATCTTATTCTTGTAACCCTTAGTGATCCTGTGGTCTTTCTAGAAACATTAGGGACTTTCATGAAAACGACCAAGTTATGGTCTTTATTAAAGGGTTGAATGAAAATTACTCTACTGTGAAATCCCAAATCTTGTTAATGGATTCGTTACCTTCCTTGAACAAGACTTTCTCATTAGTCATTCAACAAGAACAACCTGTAGCTCTTCTGAGGCTAAATATCGAGCACTAGCCACCACAACTTGTGAGGTGCAATGGTTGCATTATCTTCTTGCTGAATTACAAATGGCTCCTATTGCTCCCACTCCATTATTTTGTGATAACCAGTCTGCGGTGTATCTGGCGCAAAATCCGGTCTTTCATGAATGTACCAAGCATATTGACATTGACTGTCACGTGGTTCGTGAAAAACTACAATCTGGTGTTATTGTTTTACTTCCAGTTTCTTCCACGAATAAGCTTGCTGATTGTTTTACTAAAGGATGGTCTTCCACAATTGTTAACGATTCTTTTCACAAACTGGGTGTACATAATATATACGCACCAGTTTGGGGGGAGGGGGTGTTAGAATTATATAATAATAGGTTGGTAGTTAAGTTAGTTAGCCATATCAGTTAACAGTTATTGTTCCTTTCATACATTTTCTGTATAAATTCTTCAGCATCTCGCTGAGATGAATTAATAAGAAATTCTTCTGAGTTTTCTGTCAAGTATTGAGGCGTATCCAGTCACGTGGAGGAGTTCTCCAGCCAACAAGGGTCTCTACCTACATCCTTGGGCACAACAGGGCTCTTCCTACCAATTCCTTAGCATGTACGATCAAGCATACGTACTCAAACACTATCGTATGGGGATTTGTAGGCCATGAGAAATGAGAGTCAAAAATGTTTTTGTTTCTCCAAAACTATAAGAAACAACAAGCCGTACCAAATATTATCGACCATTCAAATCCTTGTATCTTCATGTGTTGTTTCAAATTGCCTGTCAACCATCTGCTTGTATCCACGTTGAAAAATTCCTCGGAAATGACCAAGTTGGGGAATCCTCTCCAGAAATTGTGAGCTTTACATCTGTCCCTGATTACATGCAACATGGTTTCGGTTTCACGACAGAACTGACAGGAAGGGTCTGTTTCACGACAGAACTGACAGGAAGGGTCTGTGGTTTGTTGTCTGATGTATTTTTGATGGTTAGTGAGGAGCCTTCCATAAGCAAGTAGCCACAGAAAAACTTTTATCCTTTGCAGTCCCTCCCATTTCCATATTTTTTCCCAGTCACCTTCTCTACTACTACCGTCCTGCCCATCTATCAAATTATTGCAGAAAGAGCTAGAGTTTTATATGAAGAAGATCCAAAGGAAGAAGGCCAAGGGAGTTCGTGCTGCCTAAGTTTTATATATCAGACTTTTGTTTCCACCCTTACATTCCTTACTTTTGGAACATTTTGAGCAATCAAGACACGTAGGTCCAAATAGTGCTATGGTTAAACTTTTAATTAAAATACTTATATTTATCGATAGGATTTGTTCAATTAAATGATGCATTTAATACACTCAAGTCATTGCATAGTTTTGCATGGTGATTTCTATATCGTTGCATGTGTTTCCGTTATAACCCTTTGAGGTGAATTGCTTGATCTAAAAAAAAAATGCTTGGCACTTGAGTTTTCTTAGTTTCACCGTATGCCTTTGTAGTTGCTAGACAATTTTCCAACTAATGATTGTTTAGGTCTAATGATTGAAGAATTATTAAATAAATAAAATTCATAAATAATATTGAATAGTTATTAAACAAATAAGATTTAAGAAAATTGTATTTTAAAAAATAATTATTGAATTAAAATAAATTTTGAAAAATGGAAAAAATAATAGTTAAATAAATAACGTCGCGGAAGACATTTCTAACGTTTCCAAAAACATCGCGGAATGTAACTTTCCACGACGTTTCAAAAAATGTCGTTGAATGTTACTTTTCGCGACGTCTCCAAAAATGTCACAAAATGTGACTTTTCACGATGTCTCAAAAAACGTCACAAAATGTGACTTTCCGTGACGTTCCAAAAAACGTCGCAAAAAGACCAATCTTTCTGTGACGTTTTCTAAAACTTCGCGGAATGTCCATATTTTCTATGACGTTTTATGAGAAACATTGCAGAAACCTTTTGCCTACACCATATTCGCGACGTTTTTTGTGACGTTTTTTAAAACTTTGAAAATTATATTCTATGATGTTTTTTGACATTTTCTGATGTTTTTTTAAACGTCGCAAATTTTATTTTTGTTTTCTTGTAGTGACTGTATGCAGACCCTTGTGCATATTTTAACAGGTTTGAGAAAGATGATTTTATAGTTTTGCTGTTGTATGTAGACAACATGTTAGTAGCAGGTCTCAATAATGATCGTATCAAAGAATTGAAGGCTTAGTTGGCTAGAAAATTTGAAATGAAGGATTTAGGACTAGCAAACAAGATTCTAGGGATACAAATTCACCGAGACAAAAATAATAGGAAGATCTGGCTTTCTCAAAAGAATTATTTGAAGAAGATCTTTTGGCGATTTAACATGCAAGATTATAGGTCAATTTATATCCCTCTTCCTGTTAATTTCAAGTTATCCTCAAGTATGAGTCCTAGCAATAAAGAAGAGAAGATGAAGATGTCTCGAGTACCGTATACATCAACAGTGGGAAGCCTAATGTTTTCGAACTTAATGCCCAAAAGAGATGGAGTGAAATGGCAGTAATACATTCTTTCAATCAATCCCAAATTCATTTAGTAATGCTTCTAAGCTGGAATTAATTGAAATTAGTGATAATAACTTTGTTTTTTTCATTTGAATTGCTTTAGCTAAGGAGGACAACCTTTTGACTGGTTCTTCCATTCCCTCCGAACTTGGAATGTTATCCAACTTGCAAGCATTATAATTAGACATAAACAGATTGTTTGGCCAAGTTCCATTTTTCATAGACATAAACAGACATAAACAGATTGTCTGGCCAAGTACCTTCCTAAGGGTATCAAGTTTCCTTCTTCATTCCTCTCTCCATGTACCTCATAAACAAGCACTTCATAACTCCATGCAAAATAATGGCTGCTTCATCTTATTTCAGCATCATCTATGGTTGTAACTAATATGGAGACAACTCTAGTTGAAGATCATAAATTGAATATTTGGCACGTTCTGGTGCAACCTGTCCTTTTTAAGAAGCTTTGATTTTTCGTAATTCAGGATGAAGTAGCTTAATCCTTAATCCTCTATTATAGTTTTCCTTCATCGAGCTAATGATTTTATTTAGAATATTGGTTGGTGGAATTTAACTTTCTAGTTATATCTCTTTAACTTAAAAGTGAAAGTAAATTTTTAAGAGGATTGTTATTTTGATCAATATTCAGCTTTATTTATTTTTCAATAACAAAATGTTAAATTTTGATGAATGAGGACCAACTTTCCATATTTTCATTTTTGAGGTCAAGTCAACTATCGCATATAAACATGACATTGGCCCTTTCATCTTTCACGTGAATATAATTGAAGTTGAGCCATCAAAGGTTGGAGTGCAAGCTTGCAACCTTTGTCAGATTCGATAACATACAAAAAAGAAAAGAAAGTGAAACCGATTCCATGAGGCAACTTGACAGGAAAGTCACCATCCTCTCTTGGCAGCCTCACATTGCTCCATTTGTTATCTGTTGGAGATAAGAATTTGGTGGGGGAACTTCCTGTAGAAATACGCAAACTATCAAGCTAAACGATAGTCGCCTCAGTCTCCCAAGTCTCGCATGGTCGTCGTCCGACACTGGCAGAAATTGATTTTTTTGGGATCAATCCCGTATTCATTCGGCAATGCTTATAAACTGGAATTAATTGAAATTAGTAACAATAACTTTGTTGTTTCACTATAACTATTCCTTCTATTTATATATTTTTTGTAATCTTTCATTCATTTATTTTTAAGTCTTATTTATTAGATAAATAGAAACAAACCTTTAGCATATGCTCTCTGGGCACACAACAACTATATCAAGATTAGGAGGATTGATATTTATACGGTTACCTACGGCTAGGTTTGGATATTTCGTTACCTGAATAATTATTTTGATCAATATTCTTATTTTTATTTTCTAAAACAAAATTTCAATTTTAATAAAAGAATACAAGCTTTTTATCATTTATTTTTTATAATTAGAGTCAAGTCAACTCCAACATGTAAAGTGGACATTGGCCGTTTCATCTATTGAATCAACATGTTTCTGTCATTAGGTAGAAAAAAATTTTACAACAGAAAGCAACTTAACACCTTTTCGTGTTTCAGAAACGTACATGACTTAAATTTTGATGTCAACGTAAAACTTTTTTTTTTCGTAAGGAGGAGGAGGAGACTAGGTCCTCAAGAAAGCAACCGAGCACTGATCGCTGTAGAGAAGCTCTCGAAGCCCCAAAGGCGGAGTGGGCCAAACCACCCAATGATTGTCACAAGAGGAACCCAGTTTGGCAAGAGCATCGGCGCACCGATTGCCTTCCCGAAGAACATGACGAATGGAGCAGCACCACTGTCTACCCAAAAGCTCCCGAATATCCGCAATAATAGGCAGAAGAGGGTGGAAACCATTCGAAGAATCGAGAATAAGGTTGATAGCCTCTGAAGAGTCAGACTCCACAAGAAGATGGCGATAGCCAGAGCGCCACGCGAGCTGGAGACCAGACCGAATCGCCTGAAGTTCCGCAACCATACTAGTTGTAAACCCAAGTGCACCTGAGAAACCCGTAAGCCAGCGACCAAACTGATCCCGAAGCAAACCACCAAACCCTGCTGTCCCAGGATTACCCAAGGCACTACCATCCGTATTGAGCTTAACAAAATTGGCGGGAGGCATCTCCCACGCAATCCACCGCGCGTCCCGGGGTTAAGAGTTGTCATGTCAGAAGAAGTCTCGCCCTAATAATTTTCTAGACAATCGCATTCATACTTTGTACACCATGTTATAAGACGCTCTGCACCACACAACAACTATCTCAGGATTAGGAGGATTGACATTTATAGGATTGGTAACGGCCAGCTAATCTAACTCGAAAAAATTT
This sequence comes from Erythroxylum roraimae, assembly GCA_027568915.1. Classification (NCBI taxonomy): domain Eukaryota; kingdom Viridiplantae; phylum Streptophyta; class Magnoliopsida; order Malpighiales; family Erythroxylaceae; genus Erythroxylum; species Erythroxylum roraimae. Next base: position 2,716 of record JAOSBL010154628.1, on the reverse strand, counting down.
TAGTCTGGACTTGGTGGGCTGGACTATAAAACCCGATTTTGGTAGATTAACCTTATCTCTTGGCATATACATAAGTATTATTTTTTTTGATAAATCAGGACTTCATAAAGAATAAAAAGTTATGTACAAGTAACAGATACCATAGGTAATTTCTTAACACGCAAAAAACAAAATGGCATGCATCTAACTGCCCTACCATCAATTGTCCCTACTAAGACTTGCAAGATAGACTTAACCAATATTCTACCAGAATAGAAAGTGACAAAATTAAGCTAAAACTAAGTACCGCAAATGCCCAATTATACACCAAGCAATAAAACAACATCAAATACCGCATTATATCAGCATGAGCCCAAAATACACTAGCTAAACCACAGTCCAATCAAGTAGACGAGCACGACATCATCAAAACCTGCTAATCTGTATTCATTGTCTCAGTTAATTACAGCAGCAGCTTCCATAAGCAATGGTTTGTTGTGTATAAACCATTGCTTATCAAAGCTCCATGGAATCCGAATTGCATTTGGAACGCCGTCGATGCCCTTGAAAATGTTGCCATCCAAGAGGACTCTTCCGTGGGGAAGTGAGGCCCCCTAGTTGAACAGTAATCCGCATCACAAAGTTAGTGCAAAATAGATCTAATTACCTCTCTATGTGTGTAGGCTGAGATGCTCCAGAACTTGAAAGATTATCCTGGCTTGTAAGCTCTTTACCTCCATAGCTACATCCTTAAAGTTCTTGAATACCATAAGGAGATCCATTTTTGATATAACTGTAAGACATTTTTGTCCTTAGGGACAATTTTGTCCATGTCTCTTAAAGTTGGATTAACATTAATTGCAATTTTGGTTTTTAAATAAATTATTGGTTAAGTTACGTCATTTGATCCAGATAAAGATAATAAAGTGGCCCAATAAATGATCTAGATAAATGGGTCAAAGTCTGGATGAAAAATGGGTCCCGATTAGTGTGAACCAGGTCCATATCGGCCTTGTGATGGGAAAACCTGATATGGAAGCTATATAAAGGTTAAGGTCTCGTACAGTTACTCATAGAACGTTCACGAACATAAGGGTTCCTGACCAGTTAGGGAAGCTTGGAACATGAGGAAACTGTAGAAAGGCCTTGCCATAAGTCGGTGAGCACTTTCCGCTAAAGGCTCTGGGAGATTCGGAGACGTTTGGAGCTCGGAATCGGCATCGGAATCAAAGATGGAACCGAAATCTAGGTATTCCGCATTACCTTTGTTTTTAATCCTTTCATGTAGATCTGGGGTACGTAATAAGGCTCCCACTAGCACTTACATGTGGTATTAGAGCGGTTACATGATCAGATTGCTGGAAACGAAAATTTTTCGGTTTTTCATCTCATTTGGTTTTGATTCGTTTTTCAGTTTTTTTTTTTCGTATATAATTGCATAAAAGTGGTATAAATAAGGCTAGGTACCAAAAAGGGTCGAAAACCGACCGAACAAAGCAAAAAACGGAGTCCCGAAATGCTAAAAATTGCCTCTAGCGTTAGAGGCACCGAAGACTGTCAGGCGCGTACAGTTGACACTGTAGCGGGCAGGAGCGCGCCCCCACGGAAGGCGCGTGCAGGGTGCGCGACGCGTGTCGCACGTGCACGACACGCGCGGCTCACGGGCCCGCAACAACCCGCGTGGAACGGTGCACGCGCCGCCACATGGCGCGCATTTGTGATGCCACGTGTGCATCGTGTGCATTGTACTCGCGCGTCTGCACGTGGTGGCACGTGTCGCGTACGCGCGATGCACGCAGACAAGGCTGCTGACGTCAGCCGTGCTGACGTCATCTATAGTGCTGAAAAAAACCCAAAAATTTTAGATTTCCTGTATGGTACCCCGGGGTGTTTCGGGTCCGAGAAATTTATAAAATAACCTTTTTTATTTTTCTGGATTTATTACATTAATAATAAATTAAAGTTTAACTGCAAAAAAAAAGAATTAAGGTATTCTGAATCCGATTTCGATTGAATTTTCGTACTTCGGACTACGTATGAGGGAGATGCATGAGGGTCTCTCGAGTCTCATTTTCAGTGTTCGGGATTGCATGATAATCAACCTAAAAAAGGAATTGAGACATTTTGAAGCCATTTTTAAGTGAATTTTCGTGCAACGAACTTGCCATAAGAGAGATACATGAGGTTCTCGTGTCTCAGGAGGTTAGTTCAGTATCCGGTGACTCACAATAATCACTCTACTGAGATTTTTATTTTAAAAAGGTCTCAAATGAAGTTTTTGGAGAATGTCTTCAGCACGTGTGTGTGACAATGAAATTGTGCATTCAGATTTTTGCATTTATTGAGGTTACATTGTCACATACAATATGCCCATAAAGGATATGAGGATGACATAAAGATGTATCCCTTGTGTTTGCGGACTTTTTGGAGGCTGATGAGGATGTAGTCACCAAAGTGGCCTTTCAAGTTAGTATTTTGAATTGTTTTGCTTGCATGTTGGGGATGTCTCTGATTTTATGTTTGATTATTCTGCCCAAAGGTGTTGGTCTTACATAAAATTTTGAGATGTGCATAAAGGTATTAGATGGAGGAAGGCTGTTGCTCAAGTTATCTATTCACCCAAAAGTAGTAGTGTCATGAGAGTTGATGGTTTGTACTCCGATCGCTTTTATGTGGCTGATCGCCCCTACTGTGACTGCCAGATAAATAACCAGATTCTCCCCCTCAACAGGGCTCT
>JAOSBL010154611.1:0-12323 GCA_027568915.1 Erythroxylum roraimae | reverse complement strand
TTCACTTTCAAGATGCCTTGGTGGTGAAATGGTAGACACGCGAGACTCAAAATCTCGTGCTAAAGAGCGTGGAGGTTTGAATCCTCTTCAAGGCATAATATTGAGAATGCTCATTGAATTGAAGAAAGAAGCTCACTCAGGAAAAGCATCCACCCTTATTGAGCTACTTGAGCTACCAGGGACTCGAAGGTATCCAGCTTATTGGCATGAACAAATTAGATCCCTTAGGGTTAGGGCAAGGAAGTTCTCGGCGAGAAGACCTAGCTCAGTCATATGAGAAAAGAACCATAGGATATTTAAACGAGAAGGTAATCCCTGGCCAATCCCATAGAAGGAATAAAAACCTTTGCTCAACTTCCAGTACAGGAAAGGCGATCCTAGGTCCATCCTAACAAAAGGGCCCCCGACTTTGGGATGCCTGCAGGAGAAAGTCGCCCTAGGTTTGATTATCCAGAAAATAACCCTTCTTTCTTTTAAAGAGAGCTAACCGTACCCGTAGTGGGCCCTAACAGATACTTGACGTGGGCTGACACCCCCACCTTTCTCACTATATGGGACTTGGATTCGGCCTATTAGGACATCCCCCTCATAGGCCTACCCCCCGGATATTTATGTACCAAACCGGTAAGCCATTAGAGGAATCCCTATTCACTAACGGCTTGTGGAAGGGGGCTGTATCGGTCCTTAGCTTAGGCCTCTATTCGATGGTCGCCTCGCAGGTATAGCAGATTTCTGCACATATATATATGCCCACCCAAATCGATCGAGAATATCATAATAGAATAGAATATAGTCTGGCACATTCATTCTAATTATTGGCTGTTGAATGAACCGCGTCCCCCCCATTCCTGAAAGGTTGATCTACCAAAAAACAAAGAAAAGACCACTGGAGGAAGAGGCTCATCAAAGCGATACTAACAAGAAGACGAGGCCAGCTCCTTTCTGTGATGCCCAAGCTTCGGACTCACTCTCTGACTTGGACACCGACCGATGCTTCCTTGCCAACAAGAGGAAGGGGAAGAGGCTCAGCGGCGGAAAGCGATTAGTTTGATGGATGCCCACCCCAAATACATACCTAGTTTGTTCACTAGTTGATAAGCTATCAGTCAGTGACGATTGTCGAGGACAGAAAATCTCGCTCCGTAGAGGCGCACCATACTACAACTAAGAAAAATTCATATGAGACAGACTGAATTTGAAGTTGAAACTACTCCTTGGTCAAATGGGAATATCTTAGAGAGATGACAGCGAATCTGCACCTTGACTTGAAGGAAGGGCTTTTCTTACAGCTATTATGACACTAGTAGTAGAATTCACTATTAGAATAGAAAAGAGTTGAACTGAGCTTTGCCACTCTGGGGCTCCAATTACAGCCATGAAATAAAGAAGTCGCTTAGCTGGCAAATAAATCCAAAAGTTTTGTCTTTCTTCTGATTCTCAGTCCTCGGCCAGTGAGTTCCCGATATCGGAAATTCTTATTATTCGGTCCCCCACTCGAGCTATGTTGGACGGGTTATTACCCGCCCAACCCCATAGTCGAGCTGGATTCAGACATCAAGGCCGGGAAGAAGGGAGGGTGTATACCTAATTTTACACTGATCCAATCGGTATAAGAGGTCTACCTTATTCGAAATTTCCACCCAATCCTAATGCAGTAGCTCACCGAAGGGGGACCCTCACCAATAGAAAGGGTAGCCTGGGTTGTAAGAGCATAGTATAAGTACTTTCCTAAGCACCACCAGCATGGTAAATGGCAGAGGCCACAGGAGGAAAGGATTTTGTACCTTTTTTTGATATAGTTTTATTGATCCATCAGTCGAAGAACCAGTTTCCCTTCGCTCAGTTCCATACGTAGATCCTCCAGCTTCGGTAGCCTACCTAGTAGCATAGACAGTCGTATATCCAGTACGAGATCTAGATCCATAAGTCGATCCATCACCAAGAGCACTAGCTTATCCAGATACGGATAGGCCTATAGCAGCTTAAGAAGGAAGGGTAGCATCCCTAACAGCTGAATTGGTTCCATATCAAGATCCATATACAGGAGATCCATCATATAGAAAGCCAGTAGCAGCAAAAGCAGAGACAGAGACAGATGCTGCAGTTGATGCTTGTTCGACTTTTTACACATCCCTCTGATTCCGACTTTCGGTACATACCTACCTAAGCTATCAGTAGCAGTCCCAGGTCCAGTATAAGCATCTAAGTAAGCAGCATACCTAGCAATGTACCTTCCATCTCTAGAATAAAAGCGAGCACGAGTAGTTCCATACCCGGTAAACCCAGGAGCAGCAGATCTAGACACAGTAGAGGGAGCAAAGGCAGTAGGTGGCATCTGTTCCAGCCACATATAGAGATCGAGATCGATACCCAGCACCTGTAGAAGGACCTCCTTTACTAGTAGCAGCAGAGTAAGAAGCAGAGGGTGACGGAACTGAGATTCTATTCCCTTCCTCGCCCTCGTCCACTAGACATGCTACCTCGATTTTAGCGCCCCATGCTTCAAAAAAAGTGGGTCCCGTGCCGTGCCACCTAGCTCTGCATAGATTGGTCGGTTAGGTGTGCCGATTCACCCCTTCCCCATTCCTGGGGTCTCTGGCCTTTCTTTATCTCTGTGATGATACTACAAGGCGGGTGATTGTGCCCGCTCTGTCCCTCCCTCGCTCTGTCCCCGACTCTTGTGAGCCTGGTGCCTTACTATTGGATTGGCGCCCTTCTTTGCCTGAGCCTGTGAAGCGGTAGAAAGGATCGCTACCATCTTGCACTCAATCGAAAGGACCCTGCCTATTATACCAAAAGGCCTTCGATTGGCCCCGTGCATTAAAGATATCAGGGATGAGGCTTTCGACCCGAGTGCTAGCCGACACACTACTTCCTATAGACAACCATAGCCATCCCTTCCTCTCCCACTTATTCATTAGGGCGAGCGAGAAATGTACTCTTCCCACTTGAGGGGGCTAGAGGGGGTGAGGTCACTGAAGACTTAGCATATTCAAATCAGTGACCGAGTCCTTCCCCTTAGGAGAAGCACGAGGGAAGAGTCTAGTCTGTCCTTCCTTTGCTTGAACTGGACCAAAGACCTCGAGAACGCCTGCCGCTTATTTATCTCGTAGTTCCACTTTCAGATCGCCTAGCAAGTAAGAAAGCCATAAGAGTTCAGAGGTAGTAAGGGCTTTGTGGTCGTTAACGGGAACAAATGAAGAGGAGTTTGTTTTCAAACCCCCCGCACTCGATTGGCTAATCAAAGTCAAAGCGGCCAGCTTATTTTGAATGGGTCACCAATAGAACCGTCGGTTCTTGAGAATCTAAGATCGGGACCACCTTTAAAGTTACCCGGTCTGGTTCCAAACCTGCCGTTCATTCAAGACTGCTACAACCGGAGCACGCATTCGTCGACCGGCAGAAGTGCTTTTTCAGTTTGTTATGGGTTCCAACCAAAGGCCCCATGGACTTGGTAGCAGACGGTTCGGACGATGGTTGTGTCCTGAACCCAGTCAGCGGCACATCTCCTATCTCCTAGAGAAGCGGGTGGGCTGGAATAATCAGTGCGATAAGCAGTGGGTACGTTAACTCCCTCGTTTGATCAAAGAATGGATCCTGATGGAGGAGCAACTGGTCTATTCCCCGTAATCACTAGCATTACATACGATAAGCAAATTGTTGATCTCAAGGGGCAGGACTTTGCTCCTATAATAAATTGCTTATATAATCTGTACCTATAGGATATGGATATAGTTATAGGAAATCCCCTAATCTTTCACATAGTACTTTTTTTTGCTTTTTCAATCAATCTGATTTCTTTTTATTTGATTCTCGGCTGGTTCTGAACGCTGGTTGATATTACAATACGTCAGTTAGTTAACATTCGATCCCCCTGGAAGACTAAAAGTCATCAATAACTTGCTTGCCCCAGAGACGAATCTAAATGCTTTCAAATTCAAATCATCTTCCTGTTCTGAAATTGGATAAAAAAGATAGGTCAAAGCACAGGCAGGAGGGGCTAAACGACTATATGGTTAATAAAAGGAAAGATGCTAGTGCAGGGTTATAGAACATCTCTATTACCGACTAAGGGTAGAACGTCTTATCTCCTATCGATGGAAAGTGTTTTAGCTATTTGACTGTAAGGGATGCTGGCTAGGGGTATTCGCTATTAACTATCGTTCTTTCAAAGAGTTCAAACGAGATAAAGATAAAGAATGGAACCCCACCTAAGGTAATTGGCCTGTCATTGAAGGGAAATTGAACTAGATCTCAAACTAAAACCCTAGCAAAAGAAACTGCTTTTCAAACTGGATCTGTAACAGGCTTGAGGTACTTTATTGGCCCGTAAGGAGGGACAGGGACGAAGTGACTGGCGCATAAGCACTAGCCAGGAACTGCGCTTGAAAGGAGAAAGACTCTTTGTCTATTCTCACAGGCGGAAGAAATGGAAAGAGTATATGCCCTTAAGACTGGCTGTAGGGATGTGACAGAATCATTCCCAGCGCGAAGAGATTCCATTTGGATCGAATGCAAAGTAAACTGCAACAGGAAGAGGGGCACTCTCAATGGTTGAAAGTAAGCTCACCTGACCCGCTATCGAAGCATCCAGGACTGAAACTCAACCCCAGCAAAGGACTTCGTTGGAGGAATAAAAAAAGAAACTCGATCAAAGAACTGAGACCCAGCTTTCTTCCTCAATGAAACCCAAGATTGATGGCTTTCTGCTGTGACTTGCAAAACCTTTTTTGAGCTCTAATGCTGGAAGGCGGATTGCTAAGGGCCTGAGCCAAGTTCTGACCTATGGAACTCCTGATTGTCGTCGATTATTCGATTGGTTTGTCCTCGTCTGAGCGCTTTGAATATCAGGTTTTGAGCTCGATGGACGGAGCAAGTTTCTCCTGTGATAAGCCTCGTACAAGCGCCCTAAATTCCATTTCAAGGAACCTGTTGTTTCGTAACTCTATCGTATAGTGATGGATCTTTGAGAGGGACTCTGCTTCTGAGTCAAGGAATGATGATTATTACATAGTTCCTTCGTCACCCTTCTCCAAGGACAATCAGCTCTAGTTCAATTCAGTGTGCCAAGTCAGGGAGTGAGTCAAGGTAGTCGGTCAGTGAGCGGATTCTGCCGCCTCGATTTCTGCTCCTCTCTTCTCTTGCTTTCTTTCGTAGGGCTTCCTTCCCTCGCTTAATTGAATCCCGTAAGTCACTTCGTTCCCCAGCCCAGACTTATTTTCCTTCTGCCTAGGTCGGCTTCAACGAGCCTCGCTACTTCATGGAGTGAAAGGGGCCTCCAAGTAAAGGCGGCCGAGGGAACCGCCTGCCTAGCAACATCTTTTATGGGTAAGTGACTCCCCTTTTCCGGAGAAAGAACAAGAAAGAGCCCTTATTCGGATTCGAACCGATTAAGCCTATTTCTTAGGGCTTCAAGAGCGTGACTCTGATTTATATACACACACAATTTTCAGTCTAGTTTGCCACAAGGCATGCAAACGAGGAGGGCTAGCCTATCTATATGGAAGAAATCAAGCTGCAGGCACTCGACAACAACAAGAGAAAGGCCAGTCACGGAACAGAAACTGGATTTCGGCAAGAGACGATTCGATTCACAATTCAACAAACGGTATACCACTTTCTCTATCTTTAGATACGAAATTTCATTTGAGAAGGAATTAATGGGATTACTCAATTAAAATAGTTATCTTCCATTCCTTCTATCTTATCTTGATTTGATTGCACTAGTTTCGAAAGATAGCACTTAGGAGAGCTATTCTATTAAGGGCTTGATTTCCTACGGGTCGTAAGTTAGCCGGCCATACCGCTTACATGCTATTGTAATCGGCAAGCCTCCTACCAACTCCAATTCGGTCAGTGTTCAATTGGTGCTCACCCGACCATGATTCTATCATACTCCACCTAACAATCTGTCTTTCGAAATCTCTTAATGAGGAATAAAAACCTTTCTCTTCTGGTGGTGTTAATTACAATTCCGACGTGACTCCTCTTTCAGCTCTGGGCGAACATCCCTGAACATTCCTGCCAGCAAGGCTGATTCACATGGTCGGTCATTTTCGATTGCTTGATTAGTGTGGCATGGATCTTCCCTGTCCACTGGTGAAATTTTCATATATAAATATAGATAGAGAAAGAGGCTAAGCTAAGCCTACGTAAGGCTATGGGAACCGCTTTTTTGTCCGCTTTCAGCTAGGCCACGCTACCTTGTGTAATATCATAAAGTAAGTAAAGTAGCATCCCGAATAGAATCCAGAGCAGATAATCAAATCAAATCGAGTCGCTTTCGGGTTGGTCTTCATTGCGCACTAGCTTCAGTGGGAGTTAGAAAGTGTTCAGTTAGTGTTTTCAGTGTGACCTTGCTGAGTTCGATTGTTCAACAATTTGGAGAGTTTGTCTTTCTTTCATCTTTCTAAAAGTGATCTGTCTGATCAAATAAGGGATCAGACCGCTCCGGGTGTTCGAACTAATCATTAATAGTCGGCTTCATTGGTACCCCCTTTCTTTTTTCGGTTTGCCGCTCTGCGAACAGAGCGAATGAAGATAAATCAAACCTAATCTCATGAATATACTTCGTCCGTTATCTCCTCGAATGTCTAATTCTTTGATCCGAATTGGATTCGTTTTGTGCGTTCTCACTATATGCTATTGTATTTCTATGAAAATAGGTTGTGTTGACCTTTTTCAGGCAATGTTGGGGAAGATCGGTTTCTCTCTAGGGAGTCGAGCCATATGTTCTTTTTTGCTAACGATAGGATGCTCCGGGGGGCTGACCTTGGCCCTTGGATTTGCTGTGAGGGCGCTCTTCTCGGGTGGTACGGAGGTAAGATGTTGGATGGATAACCTTACTCTTTACGTCGGAGGCGGGGGAAGCTCTTCTAAAGAACCAAGTCTTCCCGATCTCAACCTCCCCCCAGCTCCTGAGCCTGAGCCGGATCCTGCCGAAACCTCGGAACTGCCGAAGGAAGAAGTGGCCCTACGGCGTCAGATGGAGGAACATCTTTTTCGTTTTCGATGAAAATGATTCCCTCAAGACAGCTTAACTCCGGCAAGCCTGTACGAGTAGTGAAGAAAAGTAGAAAGAACTGTAGTTGGTTGTTGACCAACAGAAAGCATGGGAGAAAGAAAGATGGACAAACGAAAATGTTAAATTGGGTCGTCTGAAAGAACATTCATTGTTAGAAATTACACTTAACACAAACCTAATCTCGAAAAATGGAAAAAGTGGAATAGCGAGTAAATGAGTGAATGTTAAAGTCAGATAGCATTTCTCTACGCCGACCTAGGTTAACTTCTTCTCTTATGAAATTTCTAGTTAGAGGAAAAGAAGGCCTAGAACGGAAAGGAAATGATGATTTAGCCAAGTGCTTTGCTCCCACTTTGGAAGCTAGGGGCCTAACCTCAACCAAAGATACGGAGAATGAAAATAGTTTAAGCACAATAGGTAGAGCGAGAATCGAACTAACTTGTGTACCATTTGGGGATAAAGACCGATGCCGTTCCTACCTTTTAGCTAGTCGCATGATCAATCGATTGAATATGAAGATAACGATAGAAGACTCAGATCAGAGAACTGCTTCGCATCCTAGCTAGTGAGTTGTTAGGGCATGAGAATAAAAAAAAGGCAGCAGCTACTATTGGAATGACTATGCCCCATACGTCCAGCAAGCAGACCAAAAGAGATTCTCGGAGAAGAGAAGAGTTGTCCTTTTCGGATCAGGGCTTTCTTTGGTTTAGAAAAAGCCAAGAAGCTTCTTATCCCTCTCTCTCCTCTCCCTTCTTAGCTTCTTAGGTCGAGTAGTCCTTAGTTAGAGTAGAGCAGCAGTTACCTTTAATGCAAGCAACCTCCCCGAGCTTTCCTAACATATTTTTGATTAGAACCTGGTAAAATAGAGCGATATTCATTCCTTCAAGCTAAAGCGATGCGACAAACGAAGTGGTTCTTTAGACAAAGAAGAAAGAGGAAACTCCCGCACTCGCACCATGGAATGAAAGAGAGTGGTGCTATATAGCCAATCATTACGTCACAAAGGAAGGAGCTTTACAACTAGAAGAGGGGCGTAGAGGTGAAAGGCTTCTCTCAAACGCTTTCCATGGCATTGAAGACAGCGAGCTTACCATTCTTGTTAACCTTTTCTTTTCCACCCGAAGGAAGAAGAAAGAGAACGGAATGTACCATTATATATAAGAGTGATAAGAAAAAAGAACTACTAAGCATATAACCATAAGACATAAGAAGAAGTACTACCATTGGAAGATAAGAATTGATGAATTCAATGGGGAGCACGCTGGTGGTTATTAAATGCCCGACTTGGGAAGGAAGGGCTCGGAGATGGTGAACTATCAGGTATCTTCTTTTTCTTGACTCGCAACGTCAATTCCATTGATTCTGGGTCTCGCTGGTGAGGTGAACTCTCTTTACTCAGCCAGCCTCAATGCTCTGCTCTGCTCAGCAATGCAATGGGAGTGGTGCTGCTCTTCTACCGGTACCGGACCGGGGAGTGGTTCTTCAACACCGGAAGTAAGAAAGAGGAACGGGAGGGAGTACTACCCGAAAAAGAAGAAGGAAGGGTAGGAAATAATAGAAAGAAGCTAGCTCACTATCAGCCAGCCAGCAGCAGTGGTTCGCTCACCGCTTCTCTCCACTCAGCTCAGGCCAGGCAGGAGCTAGCTAAGCTACTAGACTGGGTCACCGAGCTACTTGCGACCAGGCACCGCTTCTTCTCTATCAGTGCTCACTTAGCTCATCAGAGAAGACGAGAGAGAAGCTAACATAACAGCAGAAGAGGCATCGAACTAGACCTTTCCCATCCCAGCTACCTACCCTACCACCTAAGATTGATTGAAGACTGGGACTGGAGCGAGCATCCCCTAAGTTGCTAAGCCTAAGCTATTCCCAGCCAGAGCTCAGCTGGCCTACCTTACTTACCTAGCCAGCAGCAGCCCTTCTCTTTCGTTCACTATTCCGCCGGGATAGAACCAGCGCTTAGCGAGGGTTTAGTATACATCTGCCCCTCAGGGGGGCGTTCTTTCATTGGCTCTCTCTGATTGTGGGAAGGGGAAGAGGGAAGAAAAGACATAGAGGAAGATCAGTGAGGGATGGATGGCGAATGAGAGGTAGGCAACCCCTTTTTTCCTTCTGTTATGACAAAGCCTTTTCTTGCCGACCCTTCCAGATTCCAATTCCTTATTGAGATCGAGATCTTTTTCCATTAGACCCAGTTCGGTCAGATAAGTTCCATAATCTAGCTTGCCCGGGCCGGGCTTTCAGTGTTTGGTCGGGCCGGCCGTAATGAATGATCGTTTTTCGAGAACAAAACAAGAAGACTGAAGGGTTTCGCTATCGCTCTTCGCCTAAAGCCGTAACTTCGTGAGCTGTGGCTTACCTTCGCTATCGCAAGAATATAGCGATCGAAGGGCTATCGCTCAGCTGCTTCGCGTATTACGAAAGCCGTCTTGCCCGAAGGGGGCATGCTGCAAGAGCGTAGGAGGCGTGCCCGAAGGGCAGCGGCAGCAGTGTGGTTCCAGGCGCCGTCACTAGATTGAGATCTGCAGGGTGGCGGGGACTTCGACTGCCTTGTATCGGGTGAAGAGAAGGGGGTGGTAGGCTTAGTAGGGCTGTGATCTGAAAGAGGGGTACCAAACACGCCTTAAAAGCTGAAAGAAAGACCTCTTGGACAGGATTTCTCTGAGTCCTCTCAGTTAGCCCGTATAGTTTTCTTCCTTGACTCAGGAGAGCAGGATTGCAGGTATGCAAAATCTCATCTCACTCTCATTCCCCGCAAAAGCAGTAGTCTTATCTTAAATCATTAGCTTTGGACTGTGAACGCAGTGCTTGCAAGAAAGGAAGGCAGAAGAAAAGAGAAAGGGTTTAAGAAAGCATGGGCTAGATACCGATCTCAGCAAATAACTTCTCACGATCTGAACCTTTAAGTTAAGGGTGATTACCCTCTCGCTAGCCTAAAGGTGCTTATAAGCTTAAAGATCAACCTCTTCAAGAAAGTTGTGCAGCTCTTACTCCTCAAAGGATGTATTTCTACATCCTGACAACGGGCATTCGCCCACTGACAACGGCATTCCTGAATGCCCAATGATGAGAGGGATCTCTGATTTCTCGCAGGTAAGAAGAGATTGATTCTTTCCACCGCATTAATGCACTCACTCCTGGTCCTAACGGACTAGGGTAAAGATGCTGTTCTTCTTTCGGACTGGAATTCTAGTTTTCAACTTCCAGATATGGTTCGACAGAGGAAGCCACGACTGTGAGAAAGAAAGAATCTATCGCTCCTGATTCCAGGACTCTTGTTTAGCTTGTTACAGGGAATGATCCGCCTGATCGGGGATCCGTTTTTTGTCCTTCCAACGATGAAGCTCCAGTGCCTTCAACCGAATGGTCTTTCAAGCACTCGAGTAAGCTGTGGACGCACATTGAGGACTTTGGGAAGGCGCTTCTGTCCTTCTGTCATTGCGCGCGTGACGAAAGATGGTAGATTAGTTGGTCGAGAAGGGGATTTCCTTCTCGAACTCTAAAATCTTCTTGAAGAGGTCGATCTTTAAGCTAGAAAACCAGCGTTTAGGGTACCGATAAGGTGATTCAAAAGGTTCTTCTCGTTATCTTCTTCTAGCTGAGATCGGGAATTCTCCCTTTCTTAATGCTTGGCCTGAGGCCTGGTAATGGCCTTTGAATGAAGAGATTCTGGGAGAACCGAAATAAAGTGCTGCAGAACGTCGCATTCCGCTTCTAAACCAGAGCTTGGGGGCAGATCGTGCATTCAGAATTTCGGGGCTGTATCCTATGAGTCAATCCCAGAGATCGATCTTATTAAAGCTTCTAGTCCACGGGTAGAGTCCAATGAGGGGAGATATTCCCGCAAAAGGTTCTGATCTTCTCTTCTTAAGGGCTTATGAGACTGGGGGTTAAAAAGAAGGGTATGAGTGCTTGGCCTGGTAACGCCCTTTGTTTGAATGCAGAGATTCTGGTCCCTCAAAGAGTAGAGGAGAAAAAGCCCGGTACAAGAACTCAAGTGAAAGTGAAGCTTCAAAGGCAGAGTTTGGGCTTTTCTAAGGTAACGGGTTGGGAGCCAGAGTTAGTTGATTCCGAGAAGAAGAAATAGGAGATGTAATTTCGCTCTATTCATTAGGCTTTCCCTCTTGTCTCTTGTCCGGATGTGGGGTAACTGCAATAGCCCAAGAGCACTGAGCGTGGGTACGAGGATATCTTTCTTCCGGGCAGAGGGTAGAATATGCTCGACCGCAAGGGAGAGGGAAATCGGGCTATTAGAGAGAGTTGCTTTCCACGGTCTGTCTGGTTCGGCCTTTTTTTCGTTAGCTTCCGAGGAAAAGCCCTTTCTAGAACTGGAGATTCCATTCTGAGATTCTGCGATAACTGGGAAAGGAGCTCTATCCTAAAAGCAGTATCCTATAAATCTTCTTGAAGAGACCGATCTTTAAGCCGCAAAACCGGCTAAGCGTTTAGGCTACCCATAAGGTGATGTACGCAAGGGGTTCTTCTCGTGAGATTTTATTAGCGGGGATTGGGGCCTCAAAAGCTGGGTTTAGGATCCTTTGGCGGCTGTTCTTCCCGGGTTTGGTTCTGGTCGTGAGAATCTATTAGCTGAGATGGGGGCTGCAACCCCTGAGAAAGGGTGTAAGGAATCTATCTGGGCATTCTCTGGAATGCTTTCTTATTAAGGCCAGGAAGTCGGCTCTGGAGTCAAAGATAAGAGATGGGCCAGGGAATGGAAAAATTCCTTCTCTCAGTTCCAGGGGGAACTCTTAGTTAGGTTCCTCAGCGACCTGGATTGATGCCTATCGGTAACAGGAAGCTCGGGATTCGCGCCATGTATGTGGCACACAACTGATCGATGCGAATCAACGGAAGTTTGGTCTTCGGAATCAAGCGGCATGATACGAGAGGGTAGCTCTGACGTGCCATTTAGTAGCATTCATGGGATCTGGTCAACAGAGGTGTAACTATGAAGTAAGTCGGGCAAACCCTGTCGAAAAATGATCCAAGGGAGTCGAGAGGAGAAGTCTTGTTTTCAAGCGAACCCAATAATGCCAGGAGTCAGAGAGCCTTTCGATGAAGTCTGCACCCACCGGGTAAAAGGTCTAATCTACCTTGCCAGACTTTCCCGATAAGGGGTCTTAAATAAGATAAGAAAAAGCTTCACCGACAGCTTTATCCACAATAATTTAATAAAGGTTCTCTCCGGTCTTCCTCACCCCTCACAAAGGGAGCTTTAGAGTGCAAGTCAAACTCAGGATAGGCGAGCAGCGCACATGGTTTAGCGGTTTGCTGTTCTCTATGATCCTATTCTTCTTCG
>JAOSBL010154580.1:0-12327 GCA_027568915.1 Erythroxylum roraimae | reverse complement strand
AAAATGGGAAATTGAAATGACTTTGAATGAGGTGTAGAAAGAGCATAGAATGTTATTGAATAATAATGAAAAAAAAATTTTATTACAATCGTTTTGATATGCTTCGATGGTATTTGGTTAAGAGTTGGGTTTCGGTAATGGGGCCCAACATGGGTGGTATCAGAGTAAGTTCGATGAGTTGGGTTCCGGAAATGATGCCCAACACTAAACCTAATTAGAGATTATTATTTAAGGCTTGTGATTATAACTCGAGAGATAGTAATCCTCCCTTTGATAGTCTAGAATCGACACCTCATTAACACATAAATGACTAGGTTAGCATTGATGATAGGAAAAATCCCTTCTCTCATAATTTGGCAATTCTTCTTATGTAATTTTCCATTGCTAAGTTGGTGGTGCTCAATTTGAATTCGCTTGAGTTAATTTTGTAATTTAATTTTCTATGAATCCTTATTCCCGTGTTTACCTTTTTGTTCAGTTTATTTTCATTTTTAATAATCCTTTAAGCCTTGGATAACTTAGAATTAGATTAGTTCACCAACTCCTTGAGGGATTGACACCTCAAGTACTACAATTCACGACCCATCCATTTGCGGTAGTTTGAGGGCTTAAAAATTGTAAAACATATTTAACATCATCGTTGACGAATCACTTTATGATGGGGAATCACTTTACGAGGCGTGGGAGAGATGTAAGGAGTCGCAAAAGAGGTGTCCATACCATAACCTACCAAAAGAATTCCTTTTACGAACTTTCTATAATGGAGTAAATCCACCCACAAAAGGTACCACAGATGTAGCATTGGGTGGATCGCTTATGAAAAAGACTATTGACGAAGCGGAGGAATTGCTAGAAGAGATGGCCAGTAATAGTTTTTTGTGGACAAATGAGCGAAGTAGACATCACATAACCCTCCGAGAGTAGAATGGAGCTATAGTTGTTGACCAAATAACAGAAATACAAGCTAAGATTGACAAATTGACTTGACAACTAAACAATATAAAGGCCTCTTTTTTAGCCCCTATAAAAGCTATTCAAAGAAGTTGTGAGCCGTATAGACATGAAAACCATGACACTATTGATTGTTTCTTCACGAAGGACCAAGAAGAAGAGAAAGTAAAATATATGGGAGCATAGTTTAGTAGAGGTGGAGGGAACATTCCCTATTCGAACACGTATGACGTTGGGTGGAAAAATCACCCTAACTTCTTTTAGTCGAACAATGCGGGAGGTCAATTTTGACCTCAAGGACCACCAGGTTTCTAATAGGAGAACCCAAAATCTATGGACACTAAGTTAGATAAAATCTTGGGTAAGCTTGGAAGCCTAGATGATGCTCAAAAGAATCTGGAAGGTAGATTCGAACAAGTACCAAAGGATTATAACTCCTCTATAAATCATTTAGATGTCCAAATGAGCCAGTTAGTAGATGCATTATCGACCCGAAGTGTGGGAACACTTCCGAGCAATATTGAGGTGAATCCAAAGGAGAGAATAATGGTGATCACCAAGGTTACTGATGAGAAAACCGATCAAGTTAAAGACAACGAGGATAAAGCAAGGCAAAAGACCAATGAAAGTTCCCTACGAATTAAATATACCCTGCCTAAAATCAAGAAATATCAACCTCCAATTCCATATCCCATTTTAGCACAACAGAAGTCAAAAGGAACGGAGTTGAAGGAAGTCCTTGATGTGAAAGAACAATTACAAATATAACTCACCCTTATGGAATTTATCAAAGAGAGGGTTGAGAATGAATTGTACGGTGGAAGGAACTACACGAAAATGCTAACACTCCATGGAAATGCTACCATTAAAGAGAGATGATCCAGGAGAATTTTACCTCCCCTGCACCATTGGTAGTGTTAAAATAGATAAGGCATTCGCAGATCTAGGAGCTAGTATCAGTATGATCCCTTGCAAATTGTGTTAAAAATTGTAGTTAAGCAAGATCACCATGAAATACAACACGGGGAGCAAAGGGGCTTTATGAACTTTATAAGGCCAAGGTTTAATACCTATCATCAAGGAATTATATGAACACCATTGCAAGCAAAACACGATTTGTATAAAGTGATGGCAAACAATAGTTGTCTTTAGAAATCAAAATGAAGTAGACAACAATCAACCTTCCTGGATCCAGAAGGAATGATTGCGGTAGATTTAGTGACAACATTGCAAGCTGAATTTGACAACCTCACCAAGGAATTGAATAGTCCAATAGCCACCTCTTTCTCTCCATTAAAAACAATTCAACAAGGATGTGACCTGTGTGGACGAGAGAGTCATATCACAGCTAATTGCTTCTTAGTGGAAATTAATAACATAGTGCAATTTAACTTTAATGAAGCATAATTTGATCAGGAAAGTAATCATCCTTATTTGAACACGTATAATCTAGGGTGGCAGAACCACTTAAATTTCTTTTGTTCTAAAAAAGCAAGGACTTAAATGAGAAATCAAGACCTACAAGGATTTCAGCAAGATGAATCAAGTTAATGGGATTCAAAATTGGACAAGACCATGGACAAGCTCATAAGCATGGATAAGGCCGAGAAGAGACTGGAAGAGAAGTTTAAGCAAGTAACGGAAGATAATGTCTCTTCTATTTACAACCTAGAGGTTCAAATGGGCCATCTTTCAAATGAATTTTGTAAAAGAGGTGTGGAAAACTTTCTGAAAAACGTGGAGGTAAATCCAAGAGAGTAATATAAGGCTATCACATTTAGGAGTGGGAAAGAGCTAGAAGAATCAATGGACTTCTAGAGAATACCATTCCCACAAAGACTTCTAAAGAATGAATTTGATGTAGCATTCACAACATTCATGGAAAAGATAAAGAAATGGTAAATTTACTTTTATTTTATGGAAGTGTTGAAACACATGCCCAAGTATGTGAAGTTCCTTACAGACATATTATTTGACAAGTTTACTTGGGAAGATGACCAGACATTATCCATGACGGAAATTTGTAGCTCTTTAATTACTAGCCATATTCCCTAAAAGTTGAAAGATCCAAGGAGCTTTACGGTACCCTGTATAGTTGGCTATTTAGAGATTTCAAAATGTTTATGTGACTTTGACACAAGTATAAACCTTATGCCTTTGTTGATTTTCAGGAAATTAGGGCTAAAAGATATGAAGCCAACATCTACATGTATTCATTTGGTGGACTAATCGATAAAGAAATCGTTAGGCTTGGTGGAGGATGAGCCTATAAAAGGGGACAACTTTATAATTTATGTGGATTTTGTCATGTGATCGAGTGGCAAGTTTTACAATTTTTTATCCCTCAATATACCATAAGTGCACAGGTCGTGAGTGTAGTATATGAGGTGTCGATCCTTCGAGGAGTTGGTGAACTAATCTAATTCTAAGTTATCTAAGGCCTAAAAGGATTATTAAAATGAAAATAAAAACTTAGCAGAAAAGTAAATTTGTGAATATTGATTGATTGAAAATTTAAATTGTGAAGTTAACACACAAGAAATCAAAATTACTCACCACTAATTGACAATTGAAATTCAACCAAGGAAGATTAATGAATTATGAGAGAGGGGATTTATCCTATCATTAATGCTAACTTAGTAACTTTTGTGATAATGTGGTGTCGATTCTAGACTGTCGAAGGGTAGATTACTCTCTCTCAAGTTTTAATCACTAAGTCTTAATTAATAAAACCTAACGAAGTCGCGTTATCAAACATTTAATCTCTCGATTAACAATTAGCCCACAAGCTAATCAAATCTTAAGCATTCTATTAAACAACTGGGTACTCACAAGAGATCTCTCTTTGTATAATTATCAAATTGATTATTTATTTGGTCTATTAGGTCATTTAACTCTCATTAACAAACCTAATCATTTTATATTCGGTTCACTCTCTCAATCTATTACTGAAGCGTACAATTACAACAAATAATCACAACACCTAGCTGCATTAAAACAAAAATAACTAGATTAACATTAAATCAAGAGAAAATCCCTAAAGAAAATTTAAAACATCCTTCACCTATGATTCATAATCATCAATGCCATCTCATACATCAAATACATGAAATAAAAGATGGACAGAAAGAAAGTAACTTAGAGAATTAGAGGTTGAAGTAGATGAAGCTCTACCTTCTTCTTTCCCTTTTCTCTCTCTTCCTTCATCCTCTTGCTTGGATCTTTCCAATGTAGAAAAATGGAGGCACAAAAAATACCCCTCTATCCTCTGTAGTCTTTTCAATTTAAGGTAAAAACTAGACCTGGGCCCAAAAAGTCCGAAATAACCTCGCAAAGTTAAGATTTAGAAGCTAGTCCACCTCTACTGTCAAGCCACGATCATGGCACTTAGGATTTGCTACTACCACGATCATGGCTAATGAGGCCATGATGGTGGCTAATGAGGCTTCCATTTTGCTTCTTTAAGGTCACGATCGTGGGCCTGGATCTTCTGTTAGGCTACCTCCAAATCTTCTCCATCCTTCAATGTTTGATCTCAAACACTAATAAACACATCAAGGAACCTCAAATACACATAATTAAAGCTCAATAGCATGCTCCAACCCATATAACACTCAAAACACACATATCTAACTAATTAACACAATTCTAAACCTAAACATACATGAATCAATTAATTAGCCACTAAAAACATACTAAAATGCCTATTAAATCATCATGCAACCTACAGCTATCTTTTTTCTAGACTTTGAAGAGGATCAAAATTGTCTGCTAGAAAAGCTTTGGTAGATGTCCATGAAGACAACCTCATCCTTCAGATTCGAGATGAGCAAGTAAAATTCAAAATGAATAAGGTATTAAAGAATCCGAAGGAGGGTAACTCATTTAGGAGAATTGATGAAGTAGAATCTTTAAAGGAGCAAGAGGAAGGAGAAAATTGATAGTGGATATTGGGTTTGAAGAATACAAGGAAGTCTCCATTCAAAAGGTTGATGAAGAAGAGAATGATGAAAAAATGGCAGTAGAGATAAAGGTTGAAGAAGATACATATGTTTTTTTTCACGAAGCAGAAGAAGAAAATAAGCCAAAGGTGATTGAGGAAGAAAGAGAACATTTCATCTTCTTGGCAATCAAACTGTTGAATTTGATAGACGATTTAGGGAGTTTTATTATTCCCTATTTTATTGATAGTTTGTTACTTAAAAGGGCATTATTGAACTTACTTAGTTTTCTTGATTTCATTAATTTTGTCCTTTTGATTATCTGGCAATATGTAGCTTTTTACAAGTTACTAAATTGAAACTGAGCAACACAGGTGGAAGCAAGCCACTCATAATTAACCCAGGTTGAGAACGGAAGGAAGAGCATGTCAAGTTAATGATGATGTTAACTAAGCACTCCTTGGGAGGCAACCAAAGAATTATGATAAGTTTTATTTTTTATTTTATTTTAATGGTATTTTTTTTAGGGAAAGGTTTGCTGGAATTTCATGGCCAAAAGTATCTCTATATTCTATCACCAACACTGTCACCACCTCAATCTCCTAGTTTTATGCTCTTAACATTTCCTTTTGTTTTTCTTGTAATTTTTATTTTTAATTGTTGTTGTATTTTTCTCACATTGAGGACAATGTGATGTCTAAGTATAGGGAGGATTTTGCATTGGCATGTCATGAGTATGAATTTTGCATACCATATTGTTAGTTTTTGATTAGGTTGACATGGTGTGAACATATATTGCATATGTGTGAATTGTGTGAATGTGTCAATGGCAATAACTTGATGGAATTAGTTTAGCTTTGAGCAGAGTCATTGAATTTGTAAAGGCATATTGGCTTCTGCATTTTATGTTTTAAGTATCTTTGGTTAAATATGTATGTTAATTAGGATATGATGTTAGTTTGTTCATCTTAGGAAATTTGTTACATACATTTATAATTATAAGTCAATGGAATATGTTAGTAGCATTAGTAGTCTTTCATAAGGATGATTGACTAAAAGAAATGAGGTAGGCTTTGTGAAATGAAAAAAAATCTGTATGTCTATTAAATGAATAACTATTCCATCGACCCTTTTGAAACAAATATTGGGTTATGAATAGAGCTAGTACCTAGCTGAGAATGTAATATATCTGAATAACTAGGGACATTTATGAAAAAATGTTTGTCTTCACATCAAAAGGCTAGAATGACATTTCAACCAAGCTAATTAATAAAACATGGCCAGTGTTTGCTTTCGCATCAAAAGATTAGGTTAACATTAAAGAAAACAAAAAAGTGGTGTTTCGATAAATAAATCCTACTGATCTTTGAAACTAGTAAAAATTTTGATGGAGGGATACTTAGTGATAATTGTAATTTTGGTTGATTACTAATTATCAATGTAAGTATAGAAGTTCTTTAGGTGAATGAATATGATGTTAATGTCTTGATTAGTATGTATATTCAATCCAAATTGTTTAACCATATATTTCATAGGTTAATATGTTGGAAAAACTTAAATGATTTTTGTTTGAGGTTAAATTGGTTTCGTCAAGTTAGATGCCATTATATCATTAGTGTATGTTGCATAAATGTATGTGTTATTGCTTGGTTTGTTTGGGTTTGTGTTTTTTTTTTTGTTTCTGCTTAAGGACAACCAAAAGTTTAAGTATGGGGATGTTGATAGGTGTACATTGTACTATGTTTTAATAAATGTTTAAGTGTGCTTTTGAGTATTTCTTAGATGATTATCATGTATATAGGCTTCGAATTATGTTATTATTAGTATTTGTTTATATTCTAAGTGCTTATGTGGTTTTAAGCATGATTTGGATCTTAATTTTACGTTTCAAGAGGTATGTGATGTGTGTTTATGTGTATGGAAATAGGAAAGAGAAGAACTGGAAGTATGGAAGCTGGTCACGATTGTGATAAAGAGCGCAGGCAACAATTCCAACGAATTTTAGCTTTTGCAATACGCAACTCTTTTTGTAATTTTAATGTTTTAGGGTCATTTTTGGAGCCAAATTAAGTGGTTAAATCCTAAAAAGAACCCTAGAAGCTTCAAGAACTATTTAAGAACATAAAACAATTAAAAAAGAGTAGCCACCATCTTGCATTATTGGATCAAAGAAGGAGCGTCAAGAAGAGCATTGGAGATTTCCAGATTTTGAGTTCAAGTTCCAAATCAATTTCTTCTTTCTCTCTTCTTGTTATTTTCAGCATTTTATCCTTTGGAAATAAATCGAGAGAGTGAGTCAAAAGTAATCTGATTATTTTACGCAACGAGAGTTGGTAGATTAATATGTCACGTGATTAACAAATCAACCATCATTCAAAGACATCTTGTGTGAGAATTTTGTTATACGATAAATCACATTAGAATTAATTGAAATTGTTAGGGAAAGAGTTATGAATTTAGAGATTGCAATTATGGAATTTTCAAATTCAATTAGGGTTAATTGATTAGGTCCTGAGAAAGAGTATTCAATCCCTTGGAAAATCTAGAATCCAAACATAATTGAATCAATAGGGGTTAAAGGAACAAAATAATGATAAAATAAATCCTAAACTTCATCCTTGATTTTCCTCATATATTTATGGTAGTTTTTTTGTTATTCGATTATTTACTTGATTTAATCTTCTGTTATTAAATTCATCTTTTATCTCTTTAGAACAAGTTAGGTTCATTTAGTTTTAACTATTTCCTCGTGGGATCGATACTTTGATATTACAAGTTATGAACCGTATAGTTGCAGATATTGGGGGTTTTATTAGAGGTAAAACTTGCTCAACAAAAATAAAATGAAACTAAACTAACAAAAGCAAGTTAAATCAAACAACACAAAAATGACAAAAGTGATGAATACTTTAGGGACCCAATTATCGGTTCAATCTCGACCCACACACAATTAAACATACTTAATTTTATTGTTATTCTCATACCTCTCCCAGCAACTATTAATCGTAGGTTAACAACAAGCTCTATTAAATTCGTTTTTCCCTTAGTTCATGTTCGATTAAAACAACTCTTTAACCAAACCTAGCTATCAAAAAACCTAGGGTAAGTTCTTTAGATTAAATTGGATAGCCATATTACAAGTTAGGAAAACAGATTAATCAAGGTAGCAACCACATAAACACGAGTTATTTAATCTAGGTTACTTTATCCCTAATGATTCGACACCATTAGTTACCGCAAATGAATCCAAACATAATGATTACATATTTCATTTAAGATTATACCAATGGGTTCATATATAACAATCTAACAAGAACGAGAATAACGATCATTCATATATAAAAACCCAAATCTATAAGCATAGGATAACATAATCAATCCCTAAAGGGAGAAAGAACAATAAACACAATGAGAGATATGCTTAATTTTGTTCTTTGATGTCGATGTCACCTTTGAATCAATGCCGGGAAGTCTAGCCCTCTATGGGTCTCCAAAGGATGAGGGGTTTGCCCTTTCTCCTTTTACAAAAATGAGACTTCACTACTCAAAATGATTCATCCTTGTTTCTGCCTTCAAAATGTTCTATTTATTGTGAAAACTAGGGTTTGGGGACAACTGTCTAACAGTCACGGGTGTGACCTAATGACTCACAGCCTTGAATGGCCTAGTTGAGGCTTTTGACCATGAGCCTCCCTTATATGGGCATGCATGTGAGTCATGGACATGAAAACTTGAGTCAAGCCCATGCAAGTAAGTCACAACCATGAAAACTTGAGTCATGGATATAGAACATTGAATCACGCCCATGAAATTTTGTGTCATGGTCGTGACTTGATAGTCATTGCCATGACTTGATAGTCTTGGCTGTGAGCATGCACTGCACCAATTACAATTGATTTCTTTTCATTTTCATGTCTCCTCTTTGCTCTAATCCTTCTTCTTCTTGTTCTATGAAGATAAGTTAGTGTGAATCTTAAGAAGACAACTTAAAGATTGTGCTTTTGACTTACTTTAGCTCTTTCGCTTCGAAATTGTACATAAAACCAAATATGAGCTAAATTAAATGTCTTAAGCATTTCATAGCATTAATCACTAAGTGTTATGGAATAAATGTATAATCAATTAAGCACATATCAATTTCTCCTACATTTAGCTTTTAACTATCCTTGGGTAAAACATCAAAATCAAAGTCACAACCCAAGCACTTCCATACTCTCTATATTTCCTAAGAATAGATAATCATAAGAAAAGAGGAATAACTTTCAAACCTATGACAAGAACCCATCATTCAATGACTCTACACATGATCAATCAAAATTTATCACCTTTAGAAACTAAGCAATCTAGAGGTAGACTTGGATAAAATGTGTTTAAATAAAATAGATCCATAGGTACACTCAAACACCATTCATAATCATGACATTCCACAACTTTGCATATCATTTCATTTCTCCACCACTAAAATACACATGCATAATCATGAATCAAAGGACGTTTCAAGGTTATAATGTGGGCAAGTGTTAATTAATTGATTCATGCATGTTTAGGTTTAGAATTGTGTTAGTTGGTTAGATATTTGTGTTTTGAGTGTTATATAGGTCACGCTATTAAGCTTTAATTTTGTGTGTTTGAGGTGCTTTGATATGTTTGTTAGTGTTTGAGATCAGATATCGAAGAATAAAGAAGACTTGGAGGAAGTTCGACAGAGGACCTAGGGCCACAATCGTTACAGAAGCTGATTTTAAAAGGCCACGATTGTGCCTATGCAATGATAGATGCGGACTGTCCTCTCAAACTTGATTTTTACTAGGTTATTTCAGACTTTTGGGCCCAAGTAAAACCTAGTTTTTACCCCAATTAGTAAAGGACTATGTAAGACAAGAGAAACGACCTAAATGAGAGAGCCTTCATTTGCTACCTTGGGGAAAAAGTTAAGGAAGAGGAAGAATCTTGGGCCTCATTTCCGGAGTCCAACTCTTACTCTGATACCATATCTGTTGGGTCCCATTTTCGGAGTCCAATTCTTGCTCTGTTACCATAACTATTGGATCCCTTTTTTGGAGCCCAAGATCCGGAGTCATAAGACGTGAGAAAACTCATCCACACCAATTAGAACCCCAAATCACCACTTGATTTATTTTTTTGAATAATTGTAGCTCCATAATCAAACTCATTTCTCCTATTTCAGAACAGATTTTGGGAAACCTCAAATCGAAATTACAATTTAACTTCTTCAGAACATTTGACCCCCATTGTCTTAAGTTTTTAATGACACTAAAGTCATTCAATTTGGTTCAGAAATCTAAAAGCTGTAACCCAAACATTTTCAGACAGTTATTAAACTGAAATAGTACACTATACTCAACTTCCATCCAGAAATTGAAATTCTTAGAGAGTGAGCTAAAACTCTATTTCTTCAGAAAAATTATATCTCTATGTCTCTAGTTTATTTAGGAAAAAGAATCATCTCATTCGGAGCTCCATAGATCATGTTATCATCAAAATACTGAAGTATGTTTAGTAAAATGTCCAATTCATACTCTTCCAACTGACCCTTGAATTTCTTTTTCATCAATCTTTTTCAAATCACTACTAAAGGCTACCAATGTTTATGGAGAGGTAGAAACATGTGTTAGGAATCTATTGGTTCAAGAATCACTTCATTTGGAGGTCAGACAAAGAAGTTATGGCCAAACGAATCAAACATGATTATGCCCTCAATCATATTGTACCTATCTTAGGACAATTGGCATAACTTTCATTAGAGATATCAAATTAAGATCGTCTTAGGACAGTTTCAAAGAGGACTTTGAGATCTACAACTTTAGTGAAGACTTTGAAGAGAGATTTTGCCATCTAGAGGGTCAAAATCTCAAATTTCCAATAGTGTAGATGGATCAGACGAAGGCTTGTTCAAAGAAGCATTAGAAGAAGGCTTGGTCAAAGATGCATCAGACGAAGGCTTGGGCAAAGATGCATCAGACGAAGGCTTGGTCAAGGATGCATCAGACGAAGGTTCAATCTAAGAAGGAATCAGACAAAACTTCAGTCTAAGATGAACCAGACGAAGGTTCAGTCTAAGAAGGAATCAGATGAAGGTTCAGTCTAAAATGAACCAGACTAAGGTTCATCTACGGGGTCTTCCTCACATCACCAAAATTCTAAGTCACTAACTACATTTTCCAAAGCATCTCCACTTATAATGATCATATCTCTCAACTCCGATATCCAAAAATTGCATACTTTATATCATTGGAAATCTAAGACGATAACTACAACTTCCAAAAAGACAACTTTGCCCAATTCTGCCTAGATTAAGACAGTATTTCCCCTGAAGTCATAATACAAGTTTACCCTTATGAAAGACTTGAAATTTTTCCCAAATTCACTTCCTCTAATGCAACATTATTCTTATCCATTCAACTACATCTCATCATTCATAATTCCTATTTTCTTTCCCATAACACCTTCAAAATTATCATCATCATCCATA
Organism: Erythroxylum roraimae; assembly: GCA_027568915.1. Lineage (NCBI taxonomy): Eukaryota > Viridiplantae > Streptophyta > Magnoliopsida > Malpighiales > Erythroxylaceae > Erythroxylum > Erythroxylum roraimae. The sequence continues at coordinate 942 of JAOSBL010154580.1, read as the reverse complement.
CACAATTCATATTTCGTTAACAACAAAAATAAGAGTTTGCAAAGCTCTAATGGCATTCCAAGCCATATTACATCATCAGTATCAAAATACAAAATACAAAAGATACAAAACGCAATAATCCTCGAAATATGTCTAAAGCCTTGCCTTTACAAAATCTAACTTAAATTTACAAAAGCATTGCAAAAATAGAATGATGTCGCGACTCTTGGTTACTCGTCTTATTTTCTTCAACTGAAGATGGGAAGAAAAGGGGGTGAGCTTGAAAGCTCGTGGGTAACAAGTTTATAACGGAAAAATAAGCAAAACCTTTGAAATGTTCATTTGTCAATACAAAGTTCAAATTGAATTCATAAAACTTGTCATTTTCAAATTCTTAACCAGAAATTCACGAACTACAAAACATGAATGCATCAAACTTATTAACATATCATAAACACATAAGCACATCAGAATGGTTTAGGTGGATCTAAAACAAAACGTACTACGCATTTCCAATAAGGATCCTGTGTAGCCGTGAACAGGACGTACTATTGCAATCCCATATAATGGTTTTGCGTAGCTGTAAACTTAGGGAAGTCCGTGAAGGAGCTCCATGCCACTAGTGGGCAGGTTGGAGAAGTCTTTATTCTAAGTGCACTTGGCTTAACTTAAGGGACCACCACAAACCCACATAACATGTATTTCATAACTTGTAAACTTATTGCCCAAAATGGCACTTTTCCAAAACTTGATTTTTCATTAACATGAGATATTTCCAAAACCATTTCCGAAAACATGATTTCATAAACATGTTATCTTTTTAAACTAAAATGACTTTCAAAGTCTTTTCATAAATCATCACACAATTCATATAACAATCATATATCAATTTCTCAATTCATTCAAGAAGCAATAAATGCAACACTTATGATGCAATTGAAATCATTAAACTTCCTTGATTCA